>JAQMYM010004300.1:0-14340 GCA_030014255.1 Parauchenoglanis ngamensis | reverse complement strand
CCTCTCACTCTCTCACACACTCTCACTTGCACACACATACACACACAAACACACACACACACACACACACACACACACACACACACACACACCAAGAGCACGAGCAATTTGACTAAATATGTCATAGATTTACTATTTTTTTTAACATTGAATGTCATTATTTGCCTCAATCTGATCAGTTCAGTGAGTGATTTTGCCAGCGCTAGCTAGGAGCTGCTACAGAGTTAGCTAGTTAGCAATAAACAGGAAGATGCTAATAGTACTCTTAAGATTTGTATTTTTATTTTGACACTTCTTACATAAACATGATCACCACTGACATGCAAACATGATGGACTGTCATCATTGGTGCACATAATTACTGTCTGATCCAGTGAGATACATAACTCCATAACTTTAGCCATAACTCCCAGACACACTGTAGCTCCTCAGCAGCTCAGTCATTCGCTATTTGTGAAACTATTCACAACTGCGGAAGGATTTCATGAGTGATTGTTTTATCAAAGCAGATCTCTCTATAAAAAGGCGAGCCGTTATGAGGTACAGAGGAGTAAGAATAGATTTCATGTGTGTAAATAATTGTTTTTTTTATTAAAGTAAAACTACACTTTTGACTGTTCACTGTTTCACACTGTTGTCGCACATTCTAGCTTGTGTCTAAGCAAATGGTTGTTGCATGTTGATGCATGACATATTAACCTAAAACAGGACCTGACAGACAGCCACACCTTTCAGATGTCCTTTCAGACACGTAGAGTTTAAGAACTGATAAGCAGAACCAAAATTTAAAAAAAAAATTGGGTTCCTGGTACCGGGTATTTTTTTATTGGTTTTAAATTTGAACATACTTTTTGGTTCCCAACACTAATGACAGGTGACTAATGACTAAAATGACTAAATCACTGAAAAAAAATCATCACTAGTGAATTTAATTTCCAGGCAGTCTATATTAAAAAAATCTTAGTATCTTCATTTTGAACTGGAAAGAATGAAGTTGAGTTCAGCCTTAAATCCATGTAAAACATTAGCTGCATAAAACAACAGCTCTTAAAGTCAGTGTAAAAAACAAACAAACAGCAATAGTACAGATTTTATTGAGCCCATATCCAAAGGAGAAAATACAATGTAATTTTAAGGCAGCTTATGTCACTTCCTACTGGTGGTGCGAATACAAACAGAAAAGAGGCCCTTGAAAGTGTGTAGTTCTAGGGGGAGCTCCCCAGGGGATAGTTCCTCTAAACATCTGCCCCCCAATTGATGATTGATGGAGTAGAACCCCCATTACAGAATGAATATAACAATAAACAATATGTCTAAGGACAAAAGAGACCTATTTCTAGATCCAAGATGGCAGTGCGGCAGTAGCAAGCAGTGGCCACTCCGGATCCAAAATGGTTCTATTTTGTTTTATTTTATTTCTTGGCACAACTCCTATGGCATATGGACAACAAAACAAATGGTGTTCATGTCCACCAATGCCATACACTTCTACAATATAAGGACCAGCCAAAAACCGACCTGCATGATGGTCTTCTGGAGACGCTAAGCATCCTCGGGTTGCTATGGAAACCTTCAGGCCTCCAGTCCTTGGCATCGCCTGATGCCAGAAGCCGAGGGAGGGTCCGTCATAAGCGGTGTGTGAGGAAGCGGAAGCGCGGCAAATGGGTGGGGGTCCGTGCTAGCCTAAGAGTTAATCCCAGCCGGCTGGCTCTTCCGTCCATTCTGCTCTCCAACGTCTGCTCCATGTGCAATAAACTGAACTACATCTGACTTCAGCAGACTACCCAGTGGGAGTTTAGAGATTGCTGCATCTTTGTTCTCATAGAGACATGGCTTGGTAACATAGTTCCGGACAGTGCCATTCAGCTAGATGTGCTCACTGCGTTTTGTGCCGACAGAATTGTGCTCATTGTCTCTGTGCTCATTGTCAGAGCGTACATTCTCCACAGCGCTAATGCTAAAGATGCACTTTGTGAGCTGTACAGGGCTATTGATAATCTGCAGAATGCACACCCTGATGGACTATTTATTGTCACTGGAAATTTCAACCCCTCAAATCTCAAGTCAGTGCTTCCAAAATTCCATTAGTATGTGGATTTTGCAGCGAAAGGGGCGAACGTGCTGGGTCTTGTTTACACAAACATTCCCAGCGCATACTGAGTGGAACCCCGCCCCCACCTCAGCTACTCAGACCACATCTCTGTTATTCTAATCCTAGTATACAGACTGCTTGTCAGACGCTCCAAACAGGTTCTGAAGCAGGTGAGAACCTGGCCAGCAGGAGCTGTCTCTGCTCTTCAGGACTGTATTAAGCACAATGATTGGCATAAGTTCAGGGAGGCTGCAACCAATGGCAACAACACAACTTGGAGGAGTACTTGTCATCAGTGACCAGCTACATCAGCAAGTGCATCACTGTCTCCAAGACCATCAATACATGCCACCTGGGGCTGATCAAAGTGGAGGGCCTAGAATACTGCACGATACTGGTGCTACTTGAACCACAATAGAGGAAATTCAAGGCCATCAGAGGGTACCCCTGGCCCACCACCAAGCTATGTGATTTTTCAGGGCTGCCTGGCTATTACTGCAGATTTGTGCATAACTTCTCCTCTCTAGCCTCTCCACTCTCAGACCTCACAAAGGAGGGAAAGCCAGACAAAAATCCAGTGGTCCAGTGAGGCAGATCACGCATTCCAGGCCTTGAAAAAGGCCCTCACCTGCTGTCCTTCACGTCCTGGATTTTAACAAGCCCTTCCTGGTCAAAGCATCTGAGATGGGCATGGGTGCTGTCATATTACAGGTCTTTGAGAGTGATGCCACCATTCAGAAGGAAGCCCTTGCCATCGAGTAGGATGTTGATGAACTGAGGTACTATCTGGCAGACTGCCTATTCACATTAGCTACCATTAACTTTCAATACAGAAATACAAATTGGCATTTAATATTAGCATTCCTTCTGAATGGTAAACCTCCTTCACCTAATGTTAGACTGCTAGTCTGCGGGTTGGAGCATATCAATAATTCAGTTGTAATATATTTGATTGAGCTATCAATCCTAAGTTTCAAATTGTTTCATGGGTCATTATTTTAATTTGCTATGGGAACTTATGTTAAGGCAGAGATTGGACAGTAGGGTGATGTTCACGTGTGTGCAGACTTGATCAGGTGAAGTAAAACATGCACTTGAGCCTGGAACAGGAGCAACGCCCACAAGCTCAGATAGGCTAGAATCATGCTTTGCTGTTCTGATGGCCCAAGACAGTTTGTTCCATGCTGTTCTTAGGGCCACCCTGTTACAAACTCTGACAGAGGAGTCTCCGGTCCTCAGCAGCTCATGCACCTCTGCAGTCATCCACAGCATCTGGTTGGAGCGTGCAGTCTTGGATACAGTGATGTCATTGATGCACTTGCTGATGTAGCTGGTCAATGGTAACATGTACTCCTCCAAGTTGGTGCCATTACCATCGGTTGCAGCCTCCCTGAACAGGTTCTCACCTGCTTCAGAACGGGTGTGGAGTCTGACAAGTGGTCTGTATGCTGGGAGTAGCATAAGAGAGATGTGGTCTGAATAGCCGAGTTGGGGCAGGGATCTGCTCATCGGTACAATGAGCAGTAATTAGAATGAGCACAAAGTTGTTGCCCCATTCTGTGTTGATGTTAATACACAAGCCACCTCCACAGGTCTTATGGAATAGAGCTGAATTTCTGTCAGCACGGAATGTGGTGAGCCTGTCTAGCTGAATGGAGGCATCCAGAACTCTGTCACTCAGCCATGTCTCTGTGAAAACAAAGACATAGAAGTCTCTAAACTCATGCTGGGTAGTCGCTGAAGTCAGATGTAGTCCAGTTTATTGTCCAGGGTGCAAACGTTGGAGAGCAGAATGGACGGAAGGGCTGGCCAGCTGGGATTAGCTCAGCAACCAGAGGATGCATAGCACCTCTAACAGATAATCTTGAAGGCCAGTTTTTGGTTGATCCTTATATTGTAGCAGTGTTTGACATTGGTAGACATGAACACCAATTTGTTCTGATATCCACATGCTGTAGGAGGAATGCTAAGGAAACACATGCTAAGGAAAAAATAACACACGATCGCACCATTTTGGATCTGGAGTTGCTGCTGGGTCCTACTGCCACACCATGTTGGAATTTATAAAATACAAGCCATCTTTGTATTTATAATATATTGTTAAAATTTTGCTAATTTAAAATTTTTTTGATCTGTTTAAGACAGAGTTTTCTGCTTACAACTTTAGTGTGTAGTTTTAGAGAGAAAGTCTGCAGGGTGTTCTCTATTGGAGAGAGATTTTCAGTTCAGCTTCTTCCTCTAATTATCATTGAGATACTGAACCTTTTTTTCTTCTAACAGTGTAATGTTTGGCTTAATATCACTCCATTACTAGCAAACTGTGACTTTATGGTTTTTAAGTGTTACATAACTTTAGAACCTGAGTATGTTGTGGTGTAACACATGATTTTCTACATTCCTTCAATTGCTAAAGGAAAATACTTGACAACGGATGAAGCTGAGTGACCATCTGAAGTAGTCTGCATTTCCAGTCACCTCACCTCTCCTCCTCAGAGTGAAGAGAAATGGCCTCCATCAACAACCTGCTCCTGAACTGCCTGGATGAGCTGGTCCTGGATGACTTTGAGAGATTTAAATCATCGCTGAGGAATAATATGATGCAGGGTTTTGACACTATTCCTCGCAGCAAACTGGAGAACGCTAAACAGCTCGATGTTGTGGAACTGATGGTGGATCAGTATGGACCATCAGATGCTGCCAACATCACTATACAGATTCTCAAACAGATAAGACAGAAGAAACTCGCCGGTGACCTGGAAAACAAACTTGAGGGTCTGGAGGGTAATGTCTCAGGAGGTAAAAGTTTGATTTTTTTAAAACTATGATTTAAACACAACTGATTCAGCAAATAACGTCCAAAACATGTAATATTCTGCAGCAGACTATCGGGTCACTGCAGAGTTTAGTGCTTCCCTGATTTACATTTCATTGTTGAATTGCAGCCAACTGCATAATAATCATTTTAACAGTAATAACATGTTTTATTTGTTCTTTCAAGTGTTTGTCATGTATTATATTTAAGTGTTTTCACCAATTCATTAATCTGTGTGTAAGAGCTCTGAATGATTCTTTATTAAAAGGCAGGTAGACTTGTGGCGGGTTTCACCAACAAGGATTAAATTAAGCATAGTTTAGGGCTGATCAAGGATTTGTTGATCTAGGATTTTATTTTAATTTGAGGTGTTTTGCACAATTTAATTTCAAGCTTTGCTTAAGCTGTGATTAAAACTTTGAGATTTGAAAGAAATCCTGCGTTCTGATTGAGAATTTAATCAGATTGAAATAGGGGGTGTAAACTTCTGATAATCTGTTTGATAGGAAAATATTAGCCATGTCCATCTATCTGTCTAGGGTTATACCACTCGGTGACATAGACTTGGTCTTGAGTCTGACTCAAATCTTTTTGGACATTTCTGTCCTGTCTCAGACTCGACTAAGATGGACTCGAACCCAACACTATAATTAAGTGTACTGTTTCTGTATCAGCATGAATTATGCAATGATACAGCATCATAACTGTAAATCTTATTTTTCTATCTCATTATTTCAGGTTATAGAATAAAAGAAGATTTTTCATTCAAAAAGACTAAAACAGGTAAAACGACTGAGTTTTACATCAGTTTTTCGTTTCATTATTGGGTTTCTTTGTTTTGGTTTGGGGCAGAAGAACATTCCGTCCTCCTTGTGGTGCACTGGTAATAATAATAATCATCATCATCATCTTTTGGCTATTCCCGTTAGGGGTCGCCACAGCGGATCATCTCTTTCCACTTTTTCCTGTCTTCCGCATCTTGCTCTGTTACACCAACTACCTCCATGTCCTCTCTCACCACATCCATAAATCTCCTCTTAGGCCTTCCTCTTTTCCTCTTGCCTGGCAGCTCCATACTTCTCTCAATATATTCAGCATCTCTCCTCTGCACATGTCCAAACCAAGGTAACCTCGCCTCTCTGACTTTGTCTCCAAACCATCCAACCTGTGCTGACCCGCTTATATACTCATTCTTAATCCAGTCCATTGTCGTCACACCTAGTGCAAATCTTAGCATCTTTAACTCTGCTACCTCCAGCTCTGCCTCCTGTCTTTTGGTCAATGTCACCGTCTCCAACCCGTATACCATAGCTGGTCTCACTACCATCCTGTAGACCTTCCCTTTCACTCTTGCTGGTACCTTTCTGTCACAAATCACTCCTGATACTCTTCTCCACCCACTCCACCCTGCCTGCACTCTCTTCTTCACCTCTATTCCACATTCCCTGTTACTCTGAACTGTTGATCCCAAGTATTTAAACTCATCCACCTTCACCAACTCTACTCCCTGCATCTTCACCATTTCTCTGTTCCCCTCATTTATGCTCATGTATTCTGTTGTATATATATAGATTATACCTTTGTTTAATATGTTTTAAATACCCCAGAATGACCAAAGACATGCAAATCATCTCTAAACCTTTATACTCATTCAAAAAAACCCTCTAACTATGATTAAGCATGAATATGCAAATGAGGAAACGCCCTCATGTACCAAAAGTGACCAAAAATGTCCAAGGATAATTTCTTTCATTAAAATACCTGTATCTATAAATATGCATTGAATATGCAAATTAGGATAAGCCCTAATTCGTACTAAGAAAAAATGCCCAAGAACTATTTCTACACTGTATCAATAAATATATACATATATATGAATATGTAAATTAGGGAAGGTCCTCTTGATCTCTATCCGTTTTCACTAACAGTGGAACTTCAGAATCATGTGAATGTGACTCTCGCATCACATCATAATTTTCTCACCAAGATATAATTTGTGATGACTTTAACATTAACTTAATCAAAAGATTAAGCTACTGACTACGTTTTTAGCCGGTAATTAGTAAGTGTATCGGAGTACATTTTTACAGCAACCCTCCCAACCCTGTGTATAGTTATTTATTTGTTTGGTTGTTTGTTTTTAGTTACAAATGACTCACTATATGTTACCTGTTTCCATCAATCAGATTATGATACTATTAAAAAAATAAGTGTGTCTGTGTGTGTGTGTGTGTGTGTGTGTGTGTGTGTGTGTGTTTCCACCTGTTCCTCAGTGTGTGCTGTTATGTGTGCACATGTGTTACATATCTCGATGGAGAACTATAAAAACATACTGGAGTCCAAATATCTATATTTGGGTGTGTGTGTGTGTGTGTGTGTGTGTGTGTGTGTGTGTGTGTGTGTGTGTTGATCCTTCCTTAGTCTACAGCTATAAGTGTTATGGCTTTTTCTGTTTACATTTGAGGAATGATGATCACATGTCCCTCATAAAGAGTTCTAAACATTCTGACACATTGTTCACACACACACACACACACACACACACACACACACACGTGTAATTTGCATTCCATTCTCGACCAGCTGTCTTTGTAAGTACAAACCTCACACCTCTGTGTCTCATTCGACAGCTTTTACACTGAAAACGGACTTGTTATTGCTGCTCGTGTGACTTTTGCATCTTCACCCAGTAGTTTTTTTCTGTTGCGAAACACGACTTGACTACTGTTCGTTCTTAATAAGCTAATTGATTGCAGCTAATTCCCTTGAAACGATGCTAATTTGTGTAAAATAATAGTGCGGTGTGACCGGGCCTTCAGTATCGAGCTAGCTTGTTAAGCTATGAGCTAACAAGACAGAGACAGAGAACAACTTTGAGCAACTCACAAACAGAGCTGTGCTTACAAATGTTGTGGAGTGAAATGTTGTTTCTCCAGCACCGCGATACAACACACACAGCACACCAAACTACATAAAGTGCAAATACACAACAGTGTGAGACCAGTGCAGGACAAGATTACACAACGTGGGCTGTAAACTGTAAACTACTGAGTAGTGTAGCAGCAATAAGAGTGTGTGTGTGTGTGTGTGTGTGTGTGTGTGTGTGTGTGTGTTTGTGCATGCGTGCGTGTGTGTGTTTGTGTTTGCGCGTGCGTGCGTGCGTGTTTGTGCGTGCGTGTGTGTTTGTGTTTGTGTTTGTGCGTGCGTGTGTGCGTGCGTGCGTGCGGTCTTCTAAAGTCTAAAGTTATTCTGGTCTGGTGCCGAGTTTCTGTCTCGCTTTAATAATAATCATCATCACAGCCATAAATAATACCAACTTAATGCTACACACACACACACACACACACACACACACACACACACACACATTAGTTATTGTTTTAACTAGTCACAAAGGTTATTAAAACATCTTGCCTGCAGTTGAAAATTAGCCTTATGGCTAATACTGGCACATTTACAGAAATGTTGATTAATATGCGAAGTCCTTTTAAATAAAAAAAATAAAAAAAAGAAAGAAAGAAAGACAGAGACACACACACACACAAACACACACATGCTTATCTAACCCTGACAATGACAGCACATGAATGTTAGATAATGTTCAAATGCCTATATGTAGTATACAGTGTAAGATAAAGAGGTTTAATCCCAGTTAGACCAATGGAGGCAGACACATGTGTAGACTTATTTTATTAAATAAATCACTAGAAGAACAACCTTCATGAGAACGAGAAGCACGAGCATGAACATGAACAAAACCTGACATAAAGAGTGTGCAACATTTAAACACAACTAGAAACAGGTGCTAGTGATCAGAGTCATGTGACCAGGCCACATGATGTGCAGGGGCTGATGGGTAATGCAGTCCTGAGGTACAGCTCAATGCTGCTTCCGACGCTGACCCGATAACCAGACACTATAACTCACATCTGCCTACGTATAAATGTTTATATCATGTTCATGCTAAATAAATGATGGCAAATGAATACAGTTAACATCATTGTCTGTGCGAGTTAACATCAAGCCATAACAAATGTTTGACTCTACGTTTAATCACTCTTCAACCCAAAAGCTAGCTTAAAGAACGTAATTAGCTAGTACGCTTCAGATAAATACAGCTACAAAATAAAAGCTAGTCAGAATTACTTGTAGCAGCTTTTTTTAAACACTGCCACCTTCAGCAACCAACAACAAATACACAAAACCTTTAGCAATAGAATAGCGTTAGCAACTTTGCTAAAATACTTTACCTCAGGTTAAGACAGTTTTGTTTGCGCTTTTGCATGCTAGCTGCTAATTAGGTGATAAGCAGCTAGCAAGGTTCTCCTTCGTTTATGTTGTAGCTAAAGAGTGTGTGATGAAGTAACACTAAAGCTCTGGTATCTGTCCTGTAGACTATACAATAACACACACACACACACACACACACACACACACACACACACACACACAGTGGCTGCATGTTAATTTATTTGCCAGACAGTCATTAACACCCTCCTCTGCTGGGAATCATTCACCGCTGAACACACACTTCATTAAGCACAACTGAGTTTAAGCACCACTGCGGAATTCACACTGCTATTTATAAGCTAAACAGCTTAGCGGCTAATGACTGAACACCTGGCTAACACCTTAACACACCATCATGGTGAATTAAACAGGATTCATCAGTGTTTAATTAACAATTAAATAAATAAACACCTGTGACACTCTGACATCTGACTGAACTAAACTCTGTGTTCTTGAGCAGCTGCAATACAATGTTTAATTAGCACACACATGGTGTGGAATTAATAAACCTCCAACACTTATTGCTAGATGAATCTAGCAAAATAAGCACTGCGTTATTGAGATGCTCTAAATAACGCAGTGTTTTAATTAACACACACGCAGCTGAAAGAAATAAACCCCTGCAATTTCTATTTAGTCTTAAATAAACACTTCATTGCTAGGGACCTGTAATGTAGCGTTTATTTAGAAAACACAAATGGTGTTGAATAAATAAACATTCGTAACACTTGTGTCTAGTCGGACTAGAATAAACACCGCATTATTGAGACGCTGTGATATAGTGTTTAAATAATAATCAGATAAATAAACACCTTGAACATCAGTTTCCTAGTTGGAGTGATATAAACACTGCTTTATCGATAAGCTCTAATACAGTGTTTACTCAACACACACACACAGCGCTGAAAAAATAAACACTCGCAACTTTTAATTCCAGTTTAACTGAAATAAAGACTTCATTGTTATGGGGCCTGTAATATAGTGTTTCATTACCTTACACACAGAGTGTTGAATACAGAAACACCCATAACAGTAATTTCTTGTTGTATTGAAATAAACACTTTATTACTGAGGAGCTTTAACACACATGCGGTGTTGAGTACATAAACATCTTTAACACTCATTTCAATTCAGAGCAAAATAAATATTGTGTTACTGAAAAGCTCTGAAACAGTGTTTAATAAGAACACAGGCATGGTGTTAAATACTTAAACACCCATAACACTCATTTATAGCTGGACTGAAATAAACGCCGTAAGTGTGAATTTTTCAAAGACCTAAAATACCAGTGTTTTTGTACACTAAATAATTAACACCTACAGTGTTTGTTTGTGTCCAGCTGGATTAATAATCTGACTGGGAATTTGCACAAGGTCTTTAATGGAACATCTCTCGTATTCATTCATGTCTAGTTTGAATTAAACATTATAACACTCGAGCCGGAAATCTGTTTAACCAACACTCAGTGTTGAATTCACACAACACCAACATTGTGGATTAAACACCTTTCTGCATTCTCACCTACCATACTGAATAATCCTTTAGTGATGAATCAAGAACCTTGTATATAATTTACTCAGTAGTGAACTAACACGTCTCTAAATTTACATCTGTAATCAGTTACTGCAATAATAAATACTGTTGAGCAGTGTTGAACTTTGCATTGATTGTTAAAGTTTTCAAGTTTTACCTCTACCAGTGTTGATTTGCATTTTAGTGATAATCTCATATCGTGATCATGTTACATATTTCACTCAGTGTTGAATAAACACCACCAATCTGAATTAAACTTCACAGTGTTTAACGTGGTAGTCACTTTGAATTCACCCAGTGTTAATTAAACACGTACGTACCTTTTTATGAAGTGATTTTTCGGTTTGTGTCCAGCTGGAGTGTTGACTGAACACTGTAAGCATTCATTCACACACTTAATTTAGTACCTTTGGTATTTATTCAACGTAATCAGCATTGGAAGTGTTAAATAAGCATGGTATGAGCTCATTTCAAGCTGTAAAGGTTTAAGCACTGATGCAGTGTTTATTTTGAAGAACACTTACAATGCTATTGTGATGTATAAACACCAATAATACTGAATTGAACACTGTAGGCCTTCGTTCAAACACTAAGAATTAATTCAGTACTATTGGTGTTTATTCAAAACTACTATTTAATATACTTTTATTAAGTAATTTAAGTGTTAATTCAGCACTATATGAGTTCCTTTCAAAGTGAAAGAGTTTAAATACTGCACATCTTTCAAAACACTTGCAGTGTTTATCGTTGCGAATAAACACCAAGAATACTGAGTTAATGCTTAGTGTTTGTATGAAGGCCCATAGTGAAGTTTTACATTGTTGACTCAACACTCACAGTGCTGATGATGTTGAATAAAAACCAATAGTACCGAATTAAATACTGTAAACTTTCAACCATGAAGCATTAATTCAGTATTAACAGTGTTTATTCAACACAATCAGCTTTGTAGGCTAAGTGTTAATTCAGTGAGAGATGAGTTTATAAGGGATAAGTTTATAACTCTATAGGCCTGTATTTGAAACATACATTTACAACCAGAAAGTAATACCATAATTCCTGCTAAACACCTGCAGAACACTTCACCGCTAAGTAGTGTTTGTATTAGAATGCTGTCTATTTTAAGACTCTAAAACACAAAAACTTTTAACTTTGTAATAATATTATTATCAGTGAGTAAGGAAAGTGTGTGTATGTTACCCACAATGCACTGCGTACGAGCATACATCAGGTTTAACCTGTCTATTTTGCTACTATTTTACATGCTAGCTGCTAGTCAGGTGATTATAAGTAATCATATTTCTCCATCATTTATGTTGTAACTAGCTAATGATTGTGTGATGAAGTAATGCACTATCTAAAACAGAAAGCAAAGATTATTTATAACATTCATTTAAAATGCTAGTTACACTGACTAGCTAGGAGTTGCTAACTGTTGCTAGCTGATCAGTGTGACTAGCATGTGGCATGTGGAGCTGAGCTAGCATTCCACACTGTTAATTTTACACTGTGGGTCTTGATTAAACATAGGAATTTTTGTTGTGTTGAAAGCAAGAGATGGCTGTGAAGGTGTGTGTGTGTGTGTGTGTGTGTGTGTGTGTGTGTGTATGTGTGTGTGTGCGTGTGTGTGTGTGTGTACGTGTGCAGAAATTAAGCTGTAGCCACTAATTCCTGAGGAGTTTGTGGTCAGTGTTCTGTGTCCTGTCTTCTGTGTGTGTATGTATGTGTGTGTGTGTGTGTGTGTGTGTGTGTGTGTGTGTGTGTGTGTGTGTGTGTCGTCTCAGTGTCACCTCAAACCGCACAGTAAATATAGCACACATTTACAGGATTCGATGACATCACCGTGACACACAGATGTACGGGATTTGCTAGTGCATGATTTAAGCTAGTGTAATGTTTAAACTTCATTATATTTTATTTTGGAGTGTAAAATGATATCAGAAGCTTTTCTCTGCCAATTCTTAGCTACATATGGACTCCACACTGCACACGCTTACCAATCAGCTCATTGTTTTTATCCATTTATAGTTACATTTAAGGTTGTGGAAGATTCACAAGACAAAATAGCTCCTATTATGACTTACGTTGTAGCAGCTATAAACAGTCAGAAATGCACCACAGCGCTGTCGAGTTCTGCGTTCTGATTGGTTGACAGGTGTTGGTTCATTTACAGGTTTATATTAATGTTCTGGAATAATTACTGTTTCTATAGCAACAGCTCATTCACAGGGACATGTGTGCCAGTGGCTCGGCATGAAATGTAACTATAAATGAATAAAAACTACAACGTGACGTCCTTTAATTCAAATTGTTCACAAGTTTCTGTGGTAGAAGAGGACTAAACACCTTGGGACAGTAACTTCCTCTTCATCATGTTGCCCTTCTTTGAACATAGAGAGGGTTACTAAATTCCTGAAAGTGTGTGTGTGTGTGTGTGTGTGTGTGTGTGTGTGTGTGTGTGATGGCTGGAATTGTTTCGAGGTGTCTCGAGTTGTTGGAATATGTTTTTTAGAGACACCGATGTGGTGACATCACACAATGATGAGCAGTGACGAATGGTCCAGGGTCAGGGATGATGTCACTGTCTTATATTGTCACGCTCCTTTTCAGTGCGTGTGTGTGTGTGTGTGTGTGTGAGAGAGAGAGAGAGAGAGAGAGAGACAGAGAGAAAGAGAGAGAGTGTGTGTGTATATATATGAGGGAAGACAGAAAGGAAATCCACAGAGAGCAGAGACGCTTTGGGACTGGGCACGAGCGACGCAGGTCATTCACAGGCATCAACGCTGAGAGGAAGACAAACGGGAAGAGAGTGAGACAGACGGAAAGCAGAAAGAAAGAAGAGAAGATAGTAAAGGACAGAGAACAGGGATGGGATTGTTACGTGTTGCAGATTTGGTAATAATTTTATTCTTTAAGGTTATTATGTGTGTGTGTGATTACATCCTGCTTTAAATATGATTGTTGCAATTATGTAAATCATTAATAATTATTAAGATAATTATTATTCAGATTTTGTGATAATTAAATCTAATGTTAAAAACTTTAGCATTACTTTTTTTCCACAACAGCATAGATGATGAGGATATTACAATAAATACAATTTTTGCTACCAGATTGTGTGATACAGGTTTGGACAATTATCACAGTAATGTAGTGTTAATGATGCTAATTAATTAATTAATGTAGTTAATGATGCTAAAAGCTTAAATCATGCACACAGCTGATCTAGCATAAAAAGTTAGCTAATGTTGTGCTATAAGCTAATATAAAGTAACAAAAAATTAACTATACTGAAGAAGCTCTACACATACACACACACACACACACACACACACACACACACACACACACACACTTGTATTTATACCTGCTTCTTGTCACTGTTACACATACACACAAACTTACTGCATATGGGTGCTTGAGGTGTGTGTGTGTGTGTGTGTGTGTGTGTGTCTGCACCATATGCTCTTACTAAAATTCGCATGGTGATTAAGGCAGATCAGTCTCACTTCAAAAAGAGCAGCAACTGCTCTCTGACACACACACACACACACACACACACACACACACACACACACACACACACACACACACACACACACAAAAAAACACA
>JAQMYM010004299.1:0-14341 GCA_030014255.1 Parauchenoglanis ngamensis | reverse complement strand
CATTTGGTTTGATCCATGTTTCTGTTAAACACAGTACATTAAACTGCTGATCAGTAATAATTTCATTAACAATAAGTTTTTAAGATGTAAGAGATCTAATATTTAACAGTCTTAGCTTTAGATCAAAGGTGCTGGCTGTACATTCAGTATGATACAAATTTATTTTAATTAAATTATTAGAACAAACTTTTAGGAATTGTGCATTTTTATTTAACTCGTGGAACAGTCAGTCACAATATGGTGGAACCAGAGTGACAACTCTGTGCAGCTAGCGGAAGGTCTGTCATGAGACTGTGAGCTATGCTGCAAGAAATGAGAGCTGCACCTTCCCGACTGGGATGGATACTGTCCCGTCCTAACAGGCCAGTCTTGCCCTTAGAACTACTCCAATTATCTATAAAGCCCACACTGTTTTTGGAGCATCACTTGGACAACCAGCAGTTCGGCGACCATAACCTGCTGTAAGCTACATCGCCATGCCACATTGGGATTGGGCCAGAGCATATTACTGCATTGGCCATCACCTTTGCTAATTTAAACACCTCTACAAATGTTTCACTTGGTAACCTCTGACTGATGAAGGCATATATCGTTAGGTCCTACATGAATACCTATATGAGCATTCCCCTAAAGGCCTAGCTACTTTCACGTGCCTTAGGATAAAGTCCCCAATAACCAGACCTCTTTCTGGTTTCTCAGCGGGTGCTTCAATGAGAACAAACCTGTTAGACATGTGACGGAGTGAGGAATGGTGCTCCCGTAGGTGAACAATAGCGTTAGCTTTGGCTCTGCGATTATGCTACCGAGTCGTCACCCATTCATCATTCTGTGAGGGCTCTAATGCCGGCGCTGGGGCATTACTAACTCTGCCTAAGGCATCCAGACTTTCCACTACAGACACTACACTGCTCAATCTCACTAACCCTCTCTAGAGACTGGACGCACATCTCTAATGCTGCAATCTTCTCCGTCAGTAAGCTAACTAATATGCACTTATCACAAGCTATTACTAATGACAGAGGAAGAATGACTAAACATCATGTACTCCACACTCTGAACAAGCTGCAAGTTTGCCATGATAAATGTTTAACGTAACTTAGTTCAAGACTTGTTGATAATATTTTCCTTCAGATCTGACACGGATGGCCTCCTCTTGCAGCGTTTAGACAGAAAAATGAAAAAGAAAAAGCGCATTCTCTAAAGAGAAAGAAGAAAAAAGAAAAGGCAACAGAAGGAAAAAAAGGAAAAACCACTGCAAAAAAATAAATAAATAAATTACTGATGAAAAACAGAAAAAAACTTGCATAGCTTAAACGTCGACAGTGGCAAAAACTACCAGCATATGATCACACCTTAAAACTCAGCACACAATATACTCTGTTCCTTAACCATTACATGATGATGAGCATGCATAACAATCTGCTTTTTCTCTTTTCTCTTCTCTCGCTTATCTCTCTCTCTCTGTCTCTTTCTCTGTTTGTCGAGCTGCACATGATACTCCTGAGATACCAGTGATCCTGACCCCTTCTGCTTTCTGGACCTGCCTGATCCATCCTGGTGTCCTACTTCTGGTTGGAGTCATCACTTAGAAACCACTTGCTCCTGTTGAGGATGGCCCCATACTCCTAGTGTGCAGAATACTGCTTTTGTTAGGCCAAATCAGCTTGGTTTGTAGTTCCAAATTTTGTAAGAAAGGACTGAGGATCTGGGACTGGTTCAGGGGTCTCAATTTTGAGCTTGAGATATTCTTCTGCCTATCCCCTTTCTACCCTGTCCAATTGTTGGTGCATAGCCCCAATATCTTCCAGATGGTGACGATCATTAAGATCACATACAAAGTCCCTAATATAAGGAGACCTGAGGTGGCATCCTCAGACTAACGGTCTGGCGGTTCCCTTTCTCTCTCAGATTTTTCACTTTCAGGAGATGATTGGGCCAAGGACGGGCCCCCAACACCTGAAAGGCCTTCCTCGCGATTGGATCCCCTTTCTCCTCCTGCTCTGGGGGACCCATGCTCTGGGAGCTGGGTCTCAGGGTACCATATATCCAATTAAGCTGACTTAGTATACTGCATCTCTATGTTAATCTTAAAGTGGATCTTTGATGACCTGGTTGCTTAAATAAACATGGCTGCTATTGGCCAGTCAGCTTTCAGCAGGCATTTGACAGGGTAAACAGTGAGCTGTCCATCTGTTACAGAAATCTGAATATAGTTTTATATTTATCCCTAATGAGCAAGCCAGAGTGTGATTATAAATGATTACTCTTCTTCAACTGTACACTATAGAGTTGATCAATGCTGTGTTAAAGCTACACTATGTAGGATTTAGGGGAATTTATTATCAGAACTGGAATATTGTATTCATTTTTCATGTTTTCATTACTGTACAAATACTTGTAATTAAATATCATTTTGTTTTTGTAGGCGTAGAATGAGTCATTTATATCTACATAGAGCATGGGTCCACTTTTAATAGAGGCTGCCATGTTGTGCCACCAAAACAGACAAACCTCTAAGGAGCATCTTCCATGTTTCAAGGTTTAAGTGGCAGTGTGACAGTAGAAGAAAGAGGAAGAAGAAAAGAAAGGAAACCATATTTGCTGGCTAACAAGGTTGAGAACCTAAACTTTGTAAATATGGAGGATCATACTTAGTATTTAATACAATAAACAGTAAAGGAGCATGAATCCTCTTTAAAGAACTGACAGCATGAAGCACAATGAGGTTGGCAAAATCAGGATAGATAATGGCAGGAATAAACACAGATAAATGCTATATGTCTTTTCCCAGATGGAAATCACTGAGGAGAGACAAATGTTTTCAGAGTGATGCCGAAGTAGCCTGTTTTGTGCTGGACATGTAATTGGATTTAAATAATGTCAAAATATTGCAAAGGTACATTGATCCTTTTTGATCCATAAGGATTATTAGGATCTGAGCACAGGAGGTGCAAGCCATGACCTGCACAAGAGGTGCTAAAGCCCCGTTGTTTATGGCATGTTTTTATTACTAGGGCCCAAGCATCAGAGGTGCATAAGAATGTATTACTTCTGTTATAAACTTTAAAAAAATTTTAGGGCCTGAGCACCGGAGGTGCACAAGACCCTATTGTTTCCATTAGGATTATTATTAGGGCTTAAGCATTGAAGGTGCTCCACCAAAGGGAGCCTGTGTTTGTGTGGGGGTGACGTAGGATTGGTCACAACCTCTGCTGCACCCAAATCCCTGGAACCCCTTGAATGTGATTCAACACCCGCCTCTGTTAGCTCAAGCAGGACTCACTGTTTCAACAGCTCTGCATACAGCAGCTTTTTAATGTCACATTTATTAGCACTCCGTGCAACTGGTATACTATAAAAATCTGCAAGAAGTAACAGATCATCCTTACGGCATCACTCAAATTGCTCCAAAGTAGGATAAATAGTGAACTGGTAGAGGTTAAACGTAGCAGCCATATCTTAAAACCAAAACACTGTCTCCCCCACAGCAAATACAAAACCGCCAGAAAAACATGCCAAAAAAATGAGAGACCACAGTGCGGGACAAGCCTCCAATCCTGTTACGACCCGTTCTAGGTTGGGCTGCAACATACAAAGATGATGAGACCAGGAATGAGTTTGCTGTGTATTTAATTAGTGCTCTTGTCTTTTATGTCCCAAGTGGTTAAAATCTTCAGCCGTCGGCAAGGCCAAAATAATAAACAAAAATCCCTCTACCTGTTAACAAACAGTCTAAATTACCTAATCCAAAAGAAATATACAACACTTACCATACATACTGTATACTATACATATATATATACATATGTATATATATATCCCTCCCTATCTAACCCAAAACCAGGATAAAAATGGATAAAAATAAAGGTCTCTCGAAGTGTAGTCTGATGAGGTTTAAAAAGTGGTCCAATGGTACAGCCAACCAATTCCAATGCAGGAGGCGGGAGCAAAGCAAGTAAGATGCAGTGATCATCCAATGGGAGGCAGGGGATGTAGCAGTGGGCTGGGCCTGAACGGGGAAGACACAAACGCCCATCCCACCACCAGGACAAACACACAAATAGCAGAAAACAAACACTGGCAGTCGTAACAAGCTACAAGGCCCTAATGTGAAGATTATTGAGCCTGTATAAAGATACAGAGCAAACATTTTTTGAGTATTTTTATTAGGGCCCGAGCACCAGTGTTGCTGTGCAAATTTTCATGAGTTTTCAGGCATGTCTAGGCATGAATTATTGACTATTGTTTTTGGAGTGTTTTTATTATTGGCTCTTTTTATCATCAGGTGCGTGGGGACCCTACTGTTTTTGCAGTGTTTATATTATTAGGGCCCAAGCATCAAAAGTGCATAGGAGCCTATTGCTTTTGGAGTGTTGCTATTATTATTATTATTATTATTATTATTAGGGCCTGAGCACCAAATGGTGAGAGGACCCTATTGAAATTGGTACAATTATTATTATTTTCATCATACTTGCATCATTCTTGAAAAATCAAAGAGTTACATTATACATGGGCTTGGGTGTAATTGAGGAGCTCTACAGCACTCCCAAATGCAGGCAATGCGCAAGATGAAGTTGCTGTCCTAATCATTGCTCTACTAATGTCAGACAACATTCACTTGGTTATATGTGGGTTCTCCCAACAAGAACTAGGCCATGTTGAAAGAAATGCATGATTTTACAATGGTTTACAATGTCTGAAAACTCATGAAACTAAATGGCAACTCTTATGACAAATTTTAATTTGGTATGGCTTTCCAATGTAGGCATGCCTCATCAGCTCCATAGCAACACCTAGTTTGAAAATCCATATTTGACACCTATGGAATGCTCAAAAACTCAGGGAATTTGGTGCACTCATCAAAGCTTGGTAATGTTTAATTAATGTCTGGTCATTTGCTTTGGGTGTGGCTAGTAGACTCAATAGCACCCCCTAACATTTTGGGATAAGTTTATCTCTGTAATTGGAACAAAGTTAATCTGCTATTCATGATTTTTGGCAGGAACATATCAATTGGCTTGCATTAGCTCCACCCAGTTGGAATTGGTGTACATGGAGTCACAGGTCTCCTGATTTTATAAACTCACATTTTACAGCTACAGTTTACAAACTGTTCCTATATGAAAATATTGGACAAGGCACAAAGATTTGAGTGTGCTAATATATTCAGTATGCATTTAATGCACTTACTCCTGTGTATGTACTAAGGAAATTTACCAACGCCCACCTGTTCATGGTATTTGGGCAGAGAGTAGGTTATGTAGGTCAGATAAATGGCATGGGTTTTGTAAAAATTATTCTGTTGATAAGTCTGTATTCTTTTAGCTTTACATACATCAATACACTGTACACTGGCACAATTGAGTATTCTGTATTCAGAATGGATGATCATTACAGCTAATGTATTGCATGGAATGATTAGTATGATATGTTAGCCCACAGCATGATTTAAATATAGGCTACTTATTTAAATATCTGAATATATTAGATTGCTATGATATCTAACAGCAAACTGTTGCTATGTTTGCTAGTTTGCTCAAGTTACCACCACGTTTTCAGGCTATTGTGGTATGGATTCCTAATTTAACTAACTATTCCCATGACCATTTTAAGCAATAGGAGTATGAAGAGTTTGTTTACTTTATGTAGGCTACACTTTAAGGTACGTTTATTCACTTTTATTTTAAAAAAGCCACTGCTGTCCCAGCCATGTTATGAATAACATTGAGGTGTAATGTATTCTCTTTCTATTTTCCTTTGATTAATGTAATTAATTCATACAAAAAAAATTTTCATTTTGATCCTGTCCACATTCCAAATGTGCCTCTAACTGTACAATCTTAAACTCATGACTTTTACCACACATGCAAAGTAAATGTCTGAAAATGGCATAGTCTTTGATTTCTACCTGTCCACTGTTCAGCTAACAGCATTATTCATGTGAATTGCTTCTGTTACAGTTTATATATGAAATCATCAATATTTTTTACAAGTAATTCATCCTAGATCTGCTCATGAAGTTTAAATTGCATAAAATATTAAGAAATTGAACATTAGGATTTACAAACCAAAACTGTGTTCTACTTTATACCACTGTCTTCCATACACACAATCTGATACTTCTAATGTTTAAAAATGCATGACCTTTACCACTCACACATCTAAAGTAACCATAACTAAAAAAGAATTTAGTCTGCTTGATGTAAGCATGGTCAAGAATTAAAAAATTTTTATATGATAAATGATGTAATTATTGTTGTGTGATGTGGCACAAAAGGGGTGTGGTAGTTGATTAAACATTTGTAAACTGCACAAATTGTTCAGAATATGAGTATTTTGATGTATATGCCAAAATTGTCCTCATAGTCTATTCTCAAAACACTGATACTTCCAAAGTTTTGCACATTGCATTGACAGGTTTTGTGTAAAGATTAAGTGTTACCATAAGCAGTCATTGTGCATAATGTGATTAACCTGTCAAAAGGTTTTCCTTTTTCTTGTTTTATTTAGAATAATGACAGTGATGTGTATATCATTTAAATAAACACACAAACATTAATTTAACAGTATTTGTGTTTGTTTGCCAATACCTCACCAAGTGGTTTGGGCATATTTTTGGTTTTGTGTTTTGTAGATGGGAATCTTAAGAAATTGTACATAATAATTTAGTTAGTTTTATAGGCAAGGACACTGCAGGGAGTTAAACCCCATTACAGTAATATGGAAGTATCAATTAGTTGAATTCCATTACAGTAATATGGCATGTTGCATGCTTAGTAAGAGACAAACTCTTTTAATTGACACGTTGTGTTAATCTGGGGATAGCATTGGAGGTGTGAGGGCCCATCATAGCTGCCTGCTTCTTTTTCTACAAGACATGACCATTTTTGAGGTGGCTCTCATGGGCAAAAATTCATGAAATTGGGCAAACACATCAGTCAGGTGACAGTTACTCAGGGACCGAAGCTTGTCCCCGGGTGTAACCCAGTGACTCTATACTGCCACCATAAGCCATTGAGTCTTGTGGCTGGCATATAGTTTCATGTACGTGCACCAAATTTGGTTGGCATGTGGGTCTTCCAAAGACACATTTTAGGATTTTGGATTTTGTGCATTTTGATACGTTACATTTTATGCATATATATATATATATATATATATATATATATATATATATACACACACACATTTATAGACAGTTTATGTTCTATACCAAATCTATTAATGTCAGATCTGGTATGCATGATCTCAAGATGTTCCTGAGTTTTGATACCTTGCACGTCATTGAAATGGCAGCATGATGACTTTATCTTGCCACGCAAACAGTGAGTGCATCATAATTTCCCTATGCATTGCTTAATATGGCTTAAGTTATTGGTGATGATAATTATGATGACAGCCCAATGCCCAGAATGACACCCTGGTAAAGTGCCATCATCTAGCCACAGAAAGAATGACTTTTTCACCCATCTCTACTATACTCCTCCTAGACAGTTCATTGGATTCATGTGAAATTTGGTATACATGATGTCAAGATGTTGCTTGTTTTTAAATTATTATTATTATTTTAATATTATTCAACTCAGTCATTTTTATTCTATTACAACTTTCTGCTGACCATATGCTAGGAGATTTTGAAAACACCCTCTCACACCTAAAGACAATTCATTATGGTGGGTGAGAGTGCAACAGAATGGTAGTAACTGAAGACTTCTTTGGCACGGGAATGATAGTGGTGACCTTGAAGCACATTGGAATGACAGAGGTGCTCAGGGAGATGTTGAAGATATCAGAGAGAACATCTGCTATTCTCTGAACACTCTCCCGGGGATGTTATCTTGTCAAGCAGCCTTCCGTGAGTTGACTCTGGCAGAAGTTTTTCTCACATCAGCCATGGTCAGACACAGCACCTGGTCATTGTGAGGGGTGGTCTTCCTCATGGCCACTTTGTTCTGTGCATCAAACCATGCATAGAAGTTGTTCAGCATATCTGTTAGGGAGGCATAACTATCACAGTCAGGTGTTGTCATCCTGAATACCTGGTTGGTGATGACCTGGATACCATGCACATGTGCTGTGTATGCTTGCTGTTCTGGAAGGGGCTGTGGATTCTCTGGCTATATGCAGGCTTTGCTGCTCTGATGGCCCAAGACGGTCTGGCCCTTGCTGTTTTTAGGGCGAGCTTGTGACCTGCTCTGAAGGTGGAGTCTTGGTCCTCACCAGTTCATGCACCTCTGCAGTCATCCAAGCTTCTAGTTGGATTGTGTAAGGATAGTCTTGGAGACAGTGATGTCATTGATGCACTTGCTGATGTAGTTGGTCACTGATGACGTGTACTCCTCCAAGTTGGTACAGTCACCATCGGTTGCAGTCTTGCTGAACATACGCTAGTCATTGTGCTCAAAACAGTCCTGAAGGGCAGAAATGGCTCCTGTGTTTGCTAAGAGCTCTGTGCAGCTCATAAAGCCCCTCTAGCATAAGTGCTGGGGGGTCTGTATCTAACAGTCACAAACTCCCCAGCGATGAGCAAAGTTCTTGCACTATTCCATGTTGATGTAAACACATAAGCCACCACCATGAGTCTTACCACACAGAAGTGCATTTCTGTTAGCAAAAAATGAGGTGAGCTCATCTAGCTGAATGGTGGCATCTGGAACTCTGTTGCTGAGCCATGTTGCTGTGAAAACTAAGACACAACAGTCACTAAAGTCATGCTGGGTGGTCTGCTGAAGTCGGATGTAGTCCAGTTTATTGTCCAGAGAGCAGATATTGGAGAGCAGAATGAATGGGATTGCTGGCTGGCTGGGATTTGCTCTTAGCTTAGTGTGGACTCCTGCCTGTTTGCCACACTTCCGCTTCCTCGCACACTGCTTACAATGATCACTCCCCCAGCCACTGGCAAGCACTGAAGGCTCCAGTTTTTGAATGATCCTTGTCCAAGCATAAGCCATCAGAAATCTGTCATATCTGTCCCAAATCTTTACTTTTGTTTTGATATGGTTTGTTACTTGAGAATGTAGAATGTAGTTAAAAAAAAATTTTACCCTTAGTTTACACATGACACAATTACTTCACTCCTCTGTGAATGAAATAATTAATCTATTTTAATGGTTTGTTGCTTGATTTTAGTGGTTTTGGTTATCGACAATTTACCTTCCAATAAAACTTATTTCAAGGATTTCTAAATCTATCTTTTAAAATATACAATCATTTTTAATAAAATGTATTTGTGGGGGTTGAGGCATGGTTGAACATTAGCACTGGACAGAGAGGAGGCTGGTTTAACCATAAGGTAACACAAATGAGTCTCACCTGTGTTTAATTACCAGCAATCTACTTATGTGTCTGTGTGTGTTTGCAGGAAGCTGGTAACAGAGAGAGAAAACTCTTGAACCAGCACAGAGTCATGTGTACCTGTTTGTGGTTGTTTGTGTGTGTGTCAGCGTGAGACTGCAAAGCAATAAAATGGCTGAAAAACACAAATTAAAAGTAAAGTGAATAAACACACCTATTAGTTGTCATAAGCCTGTCTCCAATTGCTTAATTCCCCCAAGAACCACAAACTGTCACACTGGTGCTGTGTATGGGATTTGAGGATTAAGTGCTGTCATGGACAGCAAATAAGATTGTCCATAACCTTGCCAGGCCCTTGTAGCAATGTGCCTGGAGGAGGAGCAGCACTTCTGGGCTTTGCTCCAGGCCCAGGCAGAGGATCAGCACATACTCTAAAGCCTGATCCAGCCAGTGGATACTCCAGCAGCAACTCCAGTGGCCAGAATGTCCCTATCCCATATCACACATCCCAAGATAGGAGATGTTGCCATTCCTGTCATGGGAGGCCCAGTGTGTGGCCCAACAGTTCCCATTCACCAACCCGAACTTCAAACGGGCCATCATGCAATGGGACAGCCACACCCTGGTACAGCATACAATGAGCCGCCCATTTGTCTTTTCCCAACAGCTACAAGATGACTGCCAAAGGTGGCTTCTGGCTGATGAGAGAGATGCAGATGATATCATCAACTGATTGGTGCTGGAGCAGTTTGTTGCTTGGCTTCTAGAAGGAATGTCAGAGTGGGTCCAGTGCCACTATCTGGTATTGCTGAAAGAGACAATCCATCTAGCAGAAGGCCATGAGGTGGCTTTTCTTGGCAGATGAGCTCCACAGCCCTTTCTCTGTGTCTGCCTTTTTCTTCTACTGATTCTTCCTGTCTGCCCCTGTCCCTACACCATGGAAGCACGGGCTAATTCCCCCATACCCAGATCCCCAAATCCATGTCCCTGCCTATTTCCTCACACCCTCTTGTCCTTCCATTTTCCTGTCTCCACTAACTTCCTCTCTCTCCACAGGTGAACCCATCTGTGCTCACCAAGACTGGGGCAAAGCCCAGGCAGGTTTGCAGGGGCAGTGGGAAAGCCAGGCAATTCTAAGATCAGTGTCCCCTGATGGAAGCAGGGATCCTGATCCTAATCAAGCAGGAACCTAAAGAGTGGCAGTTAGTATTCAAGGGAGTACTGTTACGACCCAAGGGTCCAGCCTAGGGCATCAGGGTTAGTAACATTATTAAGATACTGGTAGGGCAGAAAAAGGTAGAGTGAATGAACTCCCCAAAAGGACACTCGTACACACAATGTACCGACAAAACCAGTTTGGTTTATTTAGTTGCCGTGACAATGTACAGTGCTTACCCACCAAAATCCAGTGTATAAACAAACAGGCAATACAGGACAACATACAAGGTACCAGGTGAAGGTGACCTGAGACTGGCTATGGGTGGCGCAAAAGCAAAGAACTTAATATACACAATCAAGCTTACCTATTCTGAACCCTTTTGACACTCACTGAAACTAAAAGAAAAATGAAAAGGCTAGCTACGCTGTTCTGACCTAGCCATAAACAAAAGATACACAAATTTGCACCCACCCCTTTTCTAGTGTGTCTATACAGAGGTAAGCCTACGTGGTGCAAACGTATATGCGCGCCCAGGTATTTCCTGGCCAGTACTCAGCGGCGGCACACCTGCTTGGGGGGGACAGAACCGTGCTCAGCAAGCCACCCTGCGTGATATCTCACACACTTATTTACAACAAGTCCACAATCTACACAATACTGAGGCGCAGCAAACTGCGACAACAAAACGGTTTCATAGTCTGTGCTAGCTGGAACTACAGACAAACAACACAAGGCTATATTCACCTTGGAATGACCACATAGGCGAATCAACAAACATTACTCCCATCTGTCACCTTTGTTCTTCCCCTCTCCTTCTGGTTCCCGTCAGCTGGTTTAAAAACCTGAAGCTCCTCCTCCTCGGCACAGGGATTGGTCACCTCCAGGGTGACATCACAGTATGGGGAGGCTCCATCTTCCAAAGCTCTGCCTACAAGGCAGCACACTAAACATAACATACAAATACGGGCACTGTCCCATAACAATACACATCAGGCCTTGATGGACTCAGGATGCAACCAGAACACAGTCCACCAAAACCTTATTCAGTGCGGGGTATTGGAAAATGCATGATTGGTGAAGGTGAGGTGTGTACATTCGGAGGTTCACAAATACCCACAGGTTTCTGTCCTGATTAAATTCAGAGAGAAAGAGCATAGTCCTGAGGTGGCAGTTAGTCCTTGGCTCAATTATCCACTAATTCTATGTACAAATTGGCCAGGGTTTCACTCATTACTGAGGAAAATATTTGTGTATGGGTAATCAGGCACAGTGTTTAATGGTGGAGCTAAGTTCATTCACAAGGGTGCACAAAATTGGAATAAGTGGCTTGAGTCGCTGTTATTCGCGGTACAAGAGGCCCCGCAAGGCTCCATAGGTTTTTTTTTTTTATTTGAATTGTTGTATGGGCAAAAGCCCTGTGGCATCTTAGATGCCAAGAAGGAAGGACCTTCTTCTAGTAACAAAACAAAATTCAGAACGTTCTTGACCTGAGAGCAAAACTCCACACTTTGAGTCACCTAACCCAGGAGAATTTGCTACAGGCATAAGAACATTAAGCCTGGTTGTATAATTGAGGCATACAGCTACAGGAATTTGAACCGGTGGATAAAGAACTCGTTTTACGACCCACATCAAACTCTGAATTACTCACCAAGTGGCAAGGACCCTTTGAAGTCACACGGCAAGTTGACTATGAGGTCAGGAGAACAGATAGAGACAATTCACTTCGAATATACCATCTCAATCTCCAGAAACTGTGGAGAAAGGAAGGTTCCTGTGGTTCTGGCAATGGTGATTCCTGAGAGGGAGGAGCTGGGGCTGGAGATGAGTCTAAAAAGTGTGGCCCAATTTAACCTGGTCCCCTGTGGAGACGAACACTCGCAATCCCGGAGAACACAAGTTAGCACATTGCAGGAGGAATTTTCTGATGCACTAACCTCATAGAGTACCACACTGAGACTCCTCTAGGTGTGGTAGTATGCAGCCATCTGTATTGGCTACCTGAACACAAAAAAAGTTGTTCAAAAAGAACTCAATTCTATACTCAACATGGAGGTAGTCAAGTAGTCACAGAGTTATTAGCGCAGCCCAGTGGTTTTAATAACCAAGACTGATGGGTTGGTCCGATTCTGTGTGGATTTTAGACAGGGCAACACTGTCTAAATCTGATGCATATCCATTGCCTCGCACTGATGAACTTTATGAAATAATTAGGCATGGCTCGCTTTTATTCGACACTTGATTTAACCAAGGAGTGTTGGCAATTTCCCTTGAATCTAATATCCTGAGGAAAAACAGCCATTTCCTCTCTGTTTGGTTTACACCAATTTGTCACCCTTCTGTTTGGGATTTTCTCATGGCCAGAATTCTCTGCCTACACAATGCATATGCTGCTGCCTATTTGGATGAAATCATCATTTTCAGTAACAATTGACAGTGGCATTTTCTGAGCAACTTCTGAGGGCTGTCCTGAGATCCTTGAGACAGGTGGGGCTCACAGCAAATCCAAAGATTTGTGCAATTGGGCAGGTAACCCTAACCCTAGGTATCTGGTACAGTATCTGGGCTTGTGCATCCACAAATTGCTAAGACTGTAGCAATTACAACCTGCCCAAGATCCAAGACCAAAAAGGGTGTAAGGCAGTTCCTGGGGCTTGCTAACTGTTATAGAAGGTTTGTACCTAATTTTTCAAACCTTATCAGCTCACGGACTGACGTCACTGAAAATGGGCACCAGATCCAGTCCAGTGGACAGAGCTGTGCGAATGGGCTTTCACCCAGGTGAAAGTGGTTTGTGTGGGAGCCCACTGTTGCATTCTCCTGACCTTTCTCTCCCTATTGTTCTGCAGACTGATATGTTGGACTGGGGGGCCTTTTGTCTCAGGTGGTGGAGGGGGAGGAGTGTTCCATGCTGTACATCAGCTGCAAGCTCTCGGTCTGTGAGAGATGTTCTCCCAGCTGAATCTTTTTAAACTTTCTTGCTTTTTCAGCCATTTGTTGCCCCAATGCCAACTTTTGTGCTGTACTTAGCACAATTGAGAAAAAAGTATACAAAATACAAAATGTACCCATTAATCACAGCCAATTTGTTTGCATTTAAAGATGTCTATTGTCATTTTAAATTACAAAATCATTTAAATTAAGTTAAATGTTATTGTACGAGAGATTAATATTTCATTTTAACATCATTTATTCTGTTGAAATCAATCTTGTGCTCTATTGTCTCAATAAAATTTTAGTGAGCTTAATAGGCATGTTTACCCTAACTCTTTTAATTCTCATGTTGTGTAATCTGGTGATATCGCTGGAGGTGCAAGAGCCTGTCATTGCTGCTTGCAGCTATATTTAAATTTGGTTTTATAATGGAGAACAAAAAAATTGTAATTCTTATTCAGTAACTTGATAATACTTGCAAAATTTTTTTACATAAATGTACATTTCTAAAAGCCACCCTACATTTCAGTTACCATGGAAATTGCCAAAATTGCCAATAGTTCCAATAATTGACATTAGCCAGCTATTGAGACTAACATTCCTATTTCACTGTTAAGTTTCAGCCAAATTTCTTTAGTTACTGAAGTAGTGTTACATATTACAACCCGAATTCCAGAAAAGTTGGGATGTTCTTTAAAGTTGAATAAAATGAAAGCTAAAAGACTTTCAAATCACATGAGCCAATATTTTATTAACAACAGAACATAGATCATCATCTTTCAGCTATTCCCGTTAGGGGTTGCCACGGCGGATCATCTCTTTCCACTTTTTCCTGTCCTCTGCATCTTTCTCTATTACACAAACTACCTGCATATCCTCTCTCACCACATCCATAAATCTCCTCTTAGGCCTTCCTCTTTTCCTCTTGCCTGGCAGCTCCATCCCTAGCAT
>JAQMYM010004298.1:0-35958 GCA_030014255.1 Parauchenoglanis ngamensis | reverse complement strand
GCCCAGGGTGTACCCCGCCTCTCGCCCGAAGTCTGCTGAGATTGGCTCCAGCTTCCCCGCGACCCAGATGGATAAAGTGGTATAGATAATGGATGGATGGATGGATAATGGATGGATGGATGGATGGATATTTATCTGGTTTTTTTTTGCCTTGTTTTTTTTTATCTCCTGAATAGTTATTTAAATTTATCGAGGCTTACATCAAGCATTCTAAAGGATTATAAATATGTTAGGAAGGGTAAACTTTTTGTGGAGTAAAATAATTTCTTCAACTATTGGAGTAGAAATCTTGAATCATTGTTTGTTATGATTATTATATAAACTATTACTCCACATTCTCTTAAAACCTGCCAATAATAATATGACAGTTGTCTGTTTGAGTAAGCAAAGAAAGAGAAGCAAATGAGGACATATTCCAAATGGGGACAATATACAGGCACAAAGAAAGATTATGAAGAATATTTTTTGTTTATTCCAGGAACATTTAAAACAGCAGATGATTTTAAATTATATACCAAGTCTATTGATTGTCTAGATATTTGTAGTAGAGAGAAGCTAAACAACTGAAATGACAGAGAAAATTTGCTTATTACAAGGAAATGTCAGTGCACAGTGATGAAAGTGTGCTTTTAGAAAAGAAACCACTTAATGGATGAGTTTGCAGCCATAAATGCATGACAGCAGACAATAAATGGTGATACTGAAAAGGCTGTCATTTCCTGCGGGTCAAGTCTCTGACCTTAGTGACCTTTGCGAGACTGCTTGGTTTGTCAAGGTGTACCGTAAAAAGCACCAAGATTGAAAAATATAATTAGAAGCAATTCAGAAAATGGTCCTGTCTAAAAATTAAATAACATTGAACAGGGCATGTAACATTGTATTATTGGGTTGCGTTCACTAAAAAGAAAGAGGGCCTGCGGACAAAGCCTCCAAACAAGTGAACAAGTCTCAAATATATTTTGTCAAAATAAAGAAATTCAGCTATATAAGGAGGCTTCCAGGTTTGATTCCAGGTTGCTGGAATCAAAGCTTGTACATAGGAAATAATATTTCATCTTTCTTAAGAAAAACAATGCTTGACAGGCAATATGTGATTGAAGTGAGTCATGAAGAAGCACTGATGGACTGGAACAGATTAAAAGAAAATCAAGCAATAAACAGAGCAAGTATGTTTTTCTTCCGCAGGAGCAGCTGATGGGGTTGTTGCTGCCTGTGTCAAGGCTGATGTGTTACAGAGACACAGGGCAGTAATTGATGAAAGACATTGTGCAAGGCTATTTGAGAGTTTAAAGCTAGTATCAAGGTGAAATCAGTGATGAACCAATTGTCAAGAAAGCTAGGCTGAAAGAGGTTTTGGAAAATAAAGAAATGTAAAAAAAAAATGACATATTACATATGAATATCTTACCAAGTATAAAACCAAGAAAGTGGTCTGGACCATTTGTTGTTGCACCGGAAGTTGAGACGTCTAAACCTATCAGGAGAAATGATAAGGTAACAGTGAATGATGCTGAAGTACAGCTGCTGTGAAAATATACAATTTCTTAGTCATATGATGGATTTGCTTAAGTATGGTGAGTCATGTTCATAGGATTTTAATCCAAAATGTTTACTTACAGGCAATTTCAGAATTATTGGCACGATTATGAGATAAAGGGCAGAAATGATTGTATAAAAATTCCATTGAAACACTAGAGAAAAATCAATGTGTTTTAAATTGCTCTCAGTCTCCAGAAACTGTAGTTCTGCCCATGACTATTTCCTGATTCCCCGGGGTACAAATATAGGCCTGCACATATTTCCATATTACAGTGTGTTTGCCTGTGCATGTGTGTTATTCATTTTTTTCTTTATGTGTATATGCTAGTCAGTTTTGCTCATTTTCATAAAGGGTGGCAATTATTCTGATGCTGACTGTAGAGGCCCCATGAGCCTAAGCTTATCACACTGTATGACACCTCAGAGTAGCTTGCTGTGTCCCAACAGCCTTAGCAGTCATCCATCACCCACAGCATTAACCATTCAGTTTACCTTTGCCTAGCCAGCGATCTTCGTGCTGACTGGAAATAAAGTATGCCCCAGAAAATATTATGGCTGGTTCTGCCACACACATTGTCGATTAACAGTGAGACTGCATTTCTTTATTCTTCTAAAAATAAAGCCTTCTTCTTCTTGAATGTATTAAAGACTGAGTTTGACTTTAGTTGGAGTAAACATATATTGGTATTTGTGGTAACTGTACTTCATGAATTAATTTGCATTAGGTCAGCATATGTGAATTGCTTGATTTGACTTATATGTATGTTCTTACGTTCATATATGTTCTGACCATATACGTCTACATATGCTTCACCATACTGCGTTGCACTAGCCTTGCTTTGGTTTGCTTGGTTCAGCATGTCTCTCTAGTGTTTCCTTGATTTTTACATGCATATGACCCTCTATCTCTTGATCAGCTTCATTATACCTTGCTGGCTTGGGCTTTTTTTTGCAGTTGTGACCGGTCCTTTGGTCTGGTTGACTTCCAAAGCCAAAATCCTCTATTTATGAAAAATAATTCAGTCAACAATTCACTCAAATCCAGAGACTGAGATGGCTATTGATTTTGCATTTCCAAAACCATTTATTGATTGTGTTAACTTAACAGCGGACTCCAGGATCTGGGCTTATCCTGGAGTTACTTGCAGAATTTAAAACAAAATTTGCAGATTTTTGAAAATTGTATTTAATGTATTTCATTTTTATTATTTATATATGTTTTAGCATCTTTTACCTGAATTGTACAGGTTAACAACCATGTGTCTTTTGTGCTGAAATCCCTCTATTGTGGTAATGGAGATTCTGATCAGACTGAGACTGAGAACAGATTGTGTGTGTAATGTGTGCTAATATAATTTACAATACTGTGCTTACAGCTAAGTAATATAAATTATTAGCTGCTTGCCCTGAATTATTTCAATGTTTTATACTATTTTAGCCACTTTTGAAGATTGGCAATTATTCTGGAGTTGACTTTATTTACATAGTAAGGTTGAACACTGAAAACCTAAAATCACCCAATATAAAGCCCAATGGTAAAGAACGCAGTGCAACATTTTAACCTTTATTTTATCATATTGATATGATTTTTTTAAAATAATGACACTCAGTAATACAGCAGACCCAAATTAAGCTGGCGAGAGTACAAAGTGAGGGTGCTTTGGGAAGTGTCTATAAAATGACTGACAACACCCATCCAACATTTCAGACCAAAATGAAGTGCATTTGGATTTTTGCCTTTTTCAGCTACCTAACACACTCATGCAGAGGTCAAAGCTTAAACCAATATCTTTTTTTATTATGGTCTGTATATTTTCCAGGTTAGTGGAAAGTTTTATACATCGGAACATTTTTAAAGAAAGTTTTAAAAATTACTTCATTAAACAGGCTGACTGTCTTTAAGATGTTCTGCCATCATTGTGACTGCTATCATGAGCTGTATTTTAAACTGAAATCTTGGACCTTACATTTAAAAGTATTTATTAATCTAGAAATTCCGTAAGACTGGTATACAAAACAGACCTTTCTTTACCTATCTGTAAGATTTAAAGGTAAATGAAAGTTTTTGAAAGTTCAAACATTAGCCATAATAGGAAAACCAATTAGTGTTAGTCAGTAATGATCTGAAATAGTACAGAAGTATGTGATTAAGACACAGTTTATTTAGCATGGGAACAGTACTATGTAAATGTCTTAGGCACATGCAAAGAAATGCGATAAAACAGCAACTTTAAAGTGGTAGCTTAGTGGTTAAGACATTGGCATTCTGCTGAGAAGGCCAGGAGTTCAAATTGCAGCACTAGCAACTTTCTATATTGGGGCCCTTGAACAAAACCTCAACTCAACAAAACTCTCAACTGCTTAGCTGTGTAAATGAGATACATCTCTGTGCATAACGGTGTCTGCCAAATGCTGTAGATGTAAATTTGACATAACACTTGCTTTTTAACCATATGGAAATTACCATTTCAGGGTAATTTCACCTTTACTTTTAAACTTTTATCTTGGTCATAATAAGGGCTATCCATACATCCATACGTTTTTTTTTTCTCTGAACAGTCTAGGCTATCCAGGTCTTCCTTATGAAAGCTTATGAAATTATGTTTTTACATGATCTCACCTTAAAATGCTGGCAGTAAATATATCTTTTCATAATTGCCTGCAATCTGGTGCTTTAGCAACCCTAACCTCAGATCTGTGCAACATGACCAAAATCTCATAATGCACAGAGAATCACCTAGTACAGAGACTACAACTAGTATCATTGGAAAGGGTACGTTTCCTGTTTATTTTCACTTGTGGAATGTTGCAAAGCAATAGGGACTTCATGACTTATGCAACTGAGAAACAGTTGAGAAAAAGTGTGAAAATGGGTAGAGAAATAAGTAAAGATACTACTTTGCAATTTTATCTGTTTCATAATTTGACTACTTTGGTAAATTCAAATACTGTACAAATGTAACTAGCATCGTTACAAATCTCTGGTTCCACCTTTTCTTGAGATATGGGTTCCATATGTATGCAATAATGAGTTCATGAATGATTCATATAAGGGTTATGGGTTTGGAGATTGATGCCAAGTTGTGTGCCGATTGTATCTATGATTAAATTTGATGCAAATTCAAAATTAATTTACTTGCTAACACTTCATAACATAGATTAGCAACTAGCATTGTTGGAAAGGCGAAGTTGTGCCGTTACATTTGATATGCTCCACCTCACTGCCATAAATGTTTTGTGAGCAATTCAACTAAGACAAAACATGTGAATTTGGGTTCTGTTGACTCGTAAGAGTTAAAAACACAGTTGTCTTGTACAATTTATGCAGTTTTATAAGAAAAGTGTCAGGTAAGCTTTACTGAGCATCTCGAAGAATCTGCCACAGTTCTTTTGGAGATTTTGGAAACATAAAATGTTATTGTACTAGTAAACTTATTATTCCTCAGTTCTTTTAGTCATGTATCTCTGCTAACTCATGCTTTTATCGCTCAAGAACTAGAAATGTGTCTGAGATTTTAAGATCAGATTCCATATTACAACAAGACTTTCAAGTGTAAAAGTCATAAAACACTAACCCAGTTTCACTGCATGAGAATTATTTTTTCTTGCCGCCATTTATAAATTAAAATATTCACATTTTAATAGTTTTTCTGTTCGCTTATTTCTTAAAAGTTTGATTATAATGTTAATTTGTCTAGTAAATAACTGCAGAGGACATTGCAAAACATCTATCTTGCAGTTAAACAAGGACAGCTGTCATATAGGAAGTCAGGAAGTCAGTTTGCTAGTTTAATGTCATGTTTTTTTTTTCTCGATACAATCCTTATGAAGTTCATTGTTGACAGTGACACAGTGTCCATGGCCCAAAAATGCCTTCAGCATTCATCTATTTTTCCTCTGTGTTTAGGATGCTTTCAGTTGAAAATAGTCCAGCTTTTGGAAAATTGTCAAGCCAGTGTCATTTCTCTTTCATCGACCATTCAAAATCAAGAAGTGGTGGGGCTTTCGATAGCATCACTGTCAACAATAGCAGAGGAGGAACTGTCTCTGACATCCCAGTTATTTATGTTCTAACACTGAAATGTTACAATAATCAATATTTGAAATCAATGCGATTTCTTTCCATCGTTTTAGCTAACCTTTCTAAAGTAAATAGAGAGTTGATGTTCATAATGAAGAAATGCCGAAGTGCTAGAAGATGTTTGGTTTTTTTGTAACCTAGCAACAATAAGTGATGAACATGTGCTCTGGCAGTGCATTGAAATTGTGGGTGCTGCCAGCACAAAAAAATTCATATGGTGGCTACAGACCCTTATTTTGAAGGAGAGGTTTTAATTGAATAATTAAGAGACATATTTGTGTGGATGCTTATGAGTCATGGAATAAGAACAGCCTCATTAAACAACAATACATAAAGGAATGCTTTTTATCATGTTTATCATTTTTAAAATCATTTTATTAGTCATTAGTAAAATGTTTTAGTAAAAATTTTTAGAATACGTTCATGTAAGATTTGGAGATTTGCTAGTTATAAGCCCTCATTTGGGGAAAATATTATTTTAAGCTTCTTACAGGAGAACATTTTATAGTGTAGGTTATGCTGTACTTTCTCCACCATGTAGATTAATCTGACAGCCATAAGTCAGTGCATGTTCAAGGGGAAGGCTATGACCCCAACCACATATTGCACACTGAAATGTATGCCTAAACAGTAATGAGACTGCTGCTGTCTGTCTATTGTCTATTCATCACCCTCCACTGTGAGGAATGATGCGACCAGCTGGAAAACTTTCTACGTACAGAAAAGTAATTTTTCTGGCATGAACAAAAGCAGACAGAAGACTCCACTGAGCTGTTGCATGGAAGAGGAAAAATGTCATTGAAGTACAGTCATCTCACATACAGAGACATATACTATGCAGCAGGGATCACATTACTGCAGTCCAGAACACAAAAGCAATTTCAAAGCGGTCCTACCAAGAATAGGCACAAATCAAGCCTGGTTCTCTTCTCCGCACTAGCGCTTTGGAGATTGATAACAATAGACTGGTGGCTACTGATCATTGTCCACAGGGTAACATTTACAGTTGTTCCTTTGTCCACTGCCAAACACAGGGATCAGCCCCACAGAGGGAAAAGACCTAATGGAGATGGCTTTACTATGATAAAAAAGGACAGTTTTCTATTCAGTTTTAGGTTTGAGACTGTCATTCCATGTACTACACATACCAGATAGAATATGAGCATTAAACACAGCTTTGAAAGCTTAGTTCTGGATGCATATTTACACATTCCAATTGCTGTGCAACACAGATGATTCCTCCACTTTCACATAAGTGGACTGACATTAGTTCAGAGACCTTTTTTTGGATTAGCCTTAGCACCATAGAACCACTATCTGGATGATGAGCTGCTGTCTGGACAATCCAACAGCAAATAATAAGCAAATAGATCTCCAGATCGCACATAATGAAACTAATAATGAAATTCAATTTCAAGTAGAGTCACACAGACCTATACAGTCTTTCTGAAAGAAGGCACAGCTCCCTTGATCATAAAGGTAGTCAGAAAAATATGAGTGGCCACACACACCCCATGTACTGATGTCTGGCAGTTATGTTTTCTGCAGGAACCCATGTGCCAAAACTGGGAACACTGCACCTTAAACCATTTGAATCTTGTCTAAATGCTCAAAAGCTGTCACCCATATCACAAATACATGTTTCAGCATTGCTGACAAGAGCATGCAAATGGAAGACAAATATTAGTAGCAGAATCCTCCAAGAAGACAATGGAGAATTGAGGAAAAATGTGAAAGTTGAAAGAAAATGGAAAAACAGCTCAATGTCAACAACATTTCAGGAACCCCTACCCCCTTAAAATGATGAATGTGTATTAGTGCAGATTAACAAGACCTTGTGGTGTTTTACATCAATCACAAGGGGAACAAAAGTAATGTTGGCCAAACAAGTTCTGGAAGTAGGCAAATGCATTCTTCCTTTTTCCAAAAGCTGTGTAAAAGCTAATACAATAGCATAGAGGATGTGCAACTCATTTCCCAATGTGATGTATGGACAGGGAAGAGACAGACTGCATCCCATTTATGCAGGGTTTCAACTACTACACAGCTCTGGAGCTTCCCATTCCCATAAACGCATGGCTATCCCTCCACAATGGACCCCTTGGATTTTCCAGATAAATTGAATGGTTAACCAAGCCATGTTGAAAGGTTTTTTTGTTTGTACGAGTGTCTACACACCCTGGAAGCCATTGACTAATTTAAGAACCAACTAGTCCTTAAGTGTCTGGCTCAGGCATCCCCTATGCTGTACTGCCAATACCAACATGATATGCCTGGCTAGCAGATTCAGACCCAGATTCATAGTTGAGACTGATCACAACAACACCACAACCTAAACCACTTGCTAGTCACAAATGCCTCTTCTGGTGATGAATGATAAACATATGTGCAGAAAACAATCTGAGTCATTTTCTTAGTTAAACAAATTGGCAGCAGACAGGGCTCAGCTAAAATCAATTATTCAGGAGCTGAGACTGTCCAACTAACATCCCCCACCAGAGATTTTCTTTTAATCCAGTCACTAGTTCTTCATCAGAGGAATGCAATGATACTGGCTCTACATCCACATCCAAGAGATTCTTCTGGGCTCGTAATAATCTAGTTGAACCATTCTCAACTCTGGCCTCACAAAGCTTTAATCACTAAATCAATGGACCACTCACATGGCACTTTCCCTAACTTGGTTGAGTGTTCCAATGCCCACAAACATTCTGACATCTCAGGAAGGAAGAGTCATGCTGCTAGTTTCTGAAGTGTCCTCCATCCATCTCATTGGGTAGACCCTAAAAAGTTAAGCCCACCCATTCACACATACCTTACCATCACTAGATCCTATGGAACATGCTCATGAAAAGCAGGGGCTGGTTATGGGACACTTTACAGAGAATTCATCAGAGCGGTAGGTCCTCATATATTTTCCAGTATGTCCAGCATTCCAGGGATACAATCTGCAGTTCTGCATTCAGCCCTTAACTGTCTTGGGGTTCAGGGTCTTGTAAATATCAGACCTCAACAAAGTTGTTTCTCTGAGCAAAGACAGTCATTTTGAGGCAAAATCAATAACCTAGGCTCCACTGTTTCAACTATTATGTAATTTTTAATGAAGGACTATTACACTTAAGGTCTGTAAGAATGTTTATAGTCACATGTGAAAGTACATATCATCATATTTAATAGACAATCATGCTGTGAATGAAAAAAAATGCTTCATAGCTTTTATTTACAGACCTGTGATACTGCACACAGACATAAATAGGGTCTTGCTTCATTTTTGTTTTTGCTTTTTTTGCTCTTGTAAAACTACCTCAGAAATTCTGACCTCTGTGTACGTTTAGGCCTTGTGTCTTATAAGCACCCAGACATTTTTTATTGGCCTTATTATCATTTTTTCTCTGGTGGAATGATGTTCTGTAGTCATGGCTGGCTGTTAATATGGAGATTTAACTGGTTGTTCAGTCCAGTTCAATCCCATCCCATCCCATTTTATTTATATGATGTTTTTAACAATGGAAATTGTCATAAATCAGCTTTACAGAAATCTGGATATAAAATTTTAATTATAATTATGAATTTATCCCTAATGAGCAATCCAGAGGAAATGGTGGCAAGAACCAAACTCAAAAGAGAACCCATCCAGTGGCCTCAGACCCTGGTTGAGCTGTGTGTTCAAATTCTGCTTTAAAGCTTTTCTGGGTGACACCAGATTGTGTGTTTATAAATAATTTCTGTTCAATGTTGTATGAATGATGACTTTGACCTTGCGTTATTAACATTGCTGAAACTGCATGGACAAGTTTTGGCTTCAGTGGCACCCTTCTATGAGCAGCTTGCTTACACCCACCTATACACACACATAAATCGGAGTATGACTGGAAGTACACCTACCAAGGTCAGGTTTCTGAAAACATTCAGCTCAACCATAGGTATAGTCCTGGCATTCTGGACTAACCTTTAGATGCCCCAGGGATTTTAGGTACTTTTTTACACCTTCACATACCTGATGTTGTGTGCAGAAATGAAAACAACAACCATTTAGGCTTAACATTTATGAATTTTTTACCTCTTGCTTTGGCAATACAGGATATCAGAATTGTGCTTTTCTGCTTTTTCATCTAGAACTGGGGTCCGACCAAACATAACAAAACCTACCCAGTTGACAAGCCATTTCACTGAATGGGATAGTGGGATGTGTAAGACCCAAACAGCTTCTGGTAAGTTCGTGCTTCTTGTTACGTAAGTGAAATTAAACCTGCAAATTCAAACTTGATCTTCTGATCCACTAAACAGCAATGAGGCAGGAGTATAGTATCTTTGGTCTGTGTATCTATCTATCTATCTATCTATCTATTTATCTATCTATATTTACATCTATATCTATCTATCTATCTATATATATATATTGTGACGTTTTTCTCGAACACCGGAAGAAAAGGAGTCAACACGGAAGATTCACTCGAACATGGGAGGGACTCCCTGGTTTATTTAACAGCAATGCACAATAGGTATCACGCATGAGAACCCTATGCACTCACTTGCTTCCTTAGCATAGCCTACATCCCGGAACCACACTCTGAGCTACACGCACATAAAGGACGGTAGCTCACAGTAACATAACAAAACCCGGCTAGTTTACCCCTAATAAACATTCCCCACACATAGAACATAACAGAAAAGAGCATTAACAAAACTAAAGAACCCAAAACTATAAGAAAACCACAAAGACAAAACCCGTGCCGAACGGCACGCCGGGAAACTTGCCCGTGACCCCAAAATCGTCGCAATATATATAGAGAGAGAGAGAGAGAGAGAGGCGAGAGATTTCTATATCAACACATTCAGAGAATAATAAAAGCACATAGTAGGAGGTGCTGTGTGATCTGTATGTGACAATCTGCAACACTGTACAGTATTTTACTGATTCAGTAGAAAAACATTTTAGATTTCAAAAATGACTTTTCCTTAAAATTATTTTGCACTTGAAATATGTTAATATGTCAGTAAATAAAGCAACATATTACTTAAGATACCATTTTTCAGATAACATGTTACCCTGACCTAGATAAAGTGGCTACTATATGCGTCAAATTAATAAATGAATTTTGGCACTTTTGTATCTGTCTATCATTACTGTAAGGCCTATGATTATGCATTAACAGCAGTAGATATGCTTTTGTCAAGTACTTGATCCTAATTACAAACAAATTCATTTAATCACAGTATGTTGCTATGACAATGACAGAACAGACCAGTGACTGTGTGGAGTGTATGAGGATTTAATAAGCCTTGCAAAACAAGAGATTGCAACAAGGTTATCACAATGATTTAATTTATGTAGAAAGAATGGCAAGTATTAAACACAACAGAGAATCATTACAATCACTAAACAAAAAAAACTTAAAAATATATAATACATTATAGAAACCCTGGGAGAACCTAAAGCCAATTAGGCAATAGGCATAACTAATATGCATTATATGCATTGCATAATTATGCATTGTATAATATGCAAATATGCATTACTAACATGAACTTGGTCTACAAAGGTAAGTATCAAAGTCACACAGGCTAGATTATACCCAGCGATGACAAGACCACACAAAACTATATATATATATATATAAATTAATTTATGATGCAAATGATAGAAGGTTGGAACATTGGGAGTCAAGTAAATGCAAGCTCATTGAAATGAGCAAGGCTTCATGAGCTCATGAGCAAGATGTTTACCAGGGATGGATATGAGACAGATTTTAATGCAGTCCTGACAGTTCATTTAACTGAGACAGCCAGGAAAATTTCCTATAACTATTCTTTGGCTTAAACTGTAGCTGCCACAAATACTACTTTCCCTACATTGGACCCTGACATCCATATTATAAAATTATCAGTATATGTTCTTTTTTTTTGTGGAAGTGAAAGTGGAAGGACTGTAAAACATATTCCCTTGATTACCAGAGATTTTTCACACTCGGCCTGAATTCCATACCCGTGATTAATTATGGGCATCTTTGTTGAAGGATATCATTGTTGTAGGTCTGTTTTTACGCAGAACCATGTTATTTGAGAGATTACTGATGAGAAAGCATTTTGTTTTTTACAAAGATGAAGATAATGGATATTTGATAAATATTTAAATAGACACTTAAATTGATATATAACTTGATATATAACTTTTTTTTTAGTTTTCATTTACATGGAAGCATCTCAGTTAACTGCATCTGAATTCACTTGACATGAACCCCAGACTCACTATTTTCAGGTCAGTCAATTTCCTGGACTGAACTGAGGTTTCACCAAGCTTTCAAACTTGACCAGACATACTGCATTTCATGACAATTGTCTCGAGTCCTGAAAAAAGGTGTGAAAACATTTTCAACTACCACCTGAGTGTAGACTACAGCCAGTAATATAGAAGGTTTTCATTTCAGTGACCCTTTTCTTTCCTTTATTTTTTCCCCATTCATTCTCTTTCATGTATCACCTTTTCACTTTCTTTTTGCTGCACTTTGTATGATACTTTGAGTGGATAGCATGGTACAATTAGCGGTTGTCATTATGGTGGCTGGGTGCCATCCATTCTACTGAGAATCTCAACAAGTGATCAATAGACACTGGCAGGTATTTGAGGAATAACAAAAAGAGAGCGAAACAACAGAGATGAAGATGGGGAGACAGACAGAAAACTAGAGCAACAACAGATCTGCTACTAGTATAAATGTTTATACAAAGACCTTAATGCAATTACCATTAGTGTTATACATGAAGACAGTCCACAAATGAATGTCATTATTGGAACTACTCATATTTGGTTCAGTTTGGTTGCTTGTATCTGGTTACATTTAATATCATTCAGCCTGAGAGGAGAGACACCCTGAGAGAAGAGTCGCAGATAATTAGCGTGCATGAGATGGATTAAATAATATTGTACTCAACCTGCGCAAGTAAAGGTGGTAATGATAATTCCTGTATATGTCTGAAGAAATTTGCAACTGTTATGAGTCCAAGCTGCAGTTAAAAATTCTTTTAAAAACATGTTTTGTATGAGTTTGTCAGACTTATGTCTTTATTATTAGTGATCTCCTCCCAGGTTCTGCAATTACAGTGACCACCCTCTATAGTCATACCCTCTGTAGTCTGGAATTTTTACAAGATAGTTCACTCTTTGTTCACTTTCTATCTCTATTCACCTTTTTTGGTGCTGTCATTATCCGCTGTCTGCATCATGTCATCACAACCTCCCATGTGCTGGTGCTCACATTATGTCTTGTGTTACATTCCAAGGCATTGCAACATGCTGGTGAGAGAGCTGGAGTCATCCATCACTAGTATGGTGAACATGGAATTTCATCTCTTTTCAGTGAACTAGCAGACTTGGAACAGCTCACCAATAGCAGCTGACTTTTTTCCTTTTTTTTGCCTTTGCCAAGTGCTTCTTTTTCAGTTAAATATCCTGTAATGGTCAGACTAGCATTGTAATTTGCATTGTGTTGTTTAAATAAATGTAAAGACAGTAGAAATGTACCAAAGTTTCTACAAGTAATGTAGGAATAGAAGATGATGGCTGTCCAGTCATCTGATATTTACAGCTCCATAATGCACCACACTACACAATAAAACAAGCAGCACTGCACTTGTACAAACATCTGTCTCTGCAAAAACACTCAGATGTTGGTAAGATTCATTGTATGCTTTTCAATGATGATTGCTCTGTATGTGTTTATAGTCATTGCAAATTTGTGAATGAATTTTCAGTGATTTTCAGAGTCCCACAGAATTTGTCCTCAGAAACAAGTCTCTTTTGAAATGCAAGTTGGCTCCTGTTATTCATCCAAAGGTCTGCTAAAGGATCCAACTGGTTTGCTGAAGACACATTAGTACTAGGCCATTAAAATGTCAAAAACTTTTTTCCTCCAATTTTCTCCCCAATTTGGTCATTTGCCAATTCACACCCACTAGCTAGCTCTCCCCATCACACTACAGCTACCAACCAGGGAGGGTAGGCTTAATATGTGCTTGTTCTGAGAGGCATGAAGCTATCCTCTACATGTTTTCAAGCTGCTTATACTGTGTGACTCTTTCTTTCTTTCTTTCCTTCTTTCTTTCTTTCTTTCTTTCTTTCTTTGTAAAACAGTTTTGGATGTGAGAATTATTCTATATAAATAAAGCACATTATTGATCATTGCTTATTGGATCATCTGTATGAAATCCAGAGAAATTATTCTTGTTTGGTATAATTAGTATTTTGAGTTTGGTGCTGTAATTTATATATAAGCTGGTGGAAGTGAGTGGATAGCTGTTTGAATACTGTCAGCATCATTGCATTATAATGTAGGGATTAGTGTCACCTGATGCAAAGAGAACTTTTCATTAATTGAAACACACAGAACAGAGCAGTTAGGTCTTTCCAGTAATTGCATCCATTGCTTCTTAGAGAAGCCTCTGCATTCAATGTTTCGACCTAAACATTATAAAAACAATGCAACTGGCCAAGCAAAAAAATGGTTGATTACAAAAACACAATCATGCACAGAAAACATATTTCAGTAATGTAATAATTGCATTAATTTAAAGCTATGCCATTAACAGGGTTGGGAGGGTTACTTTAAACATGTATTCCGATACAATACTAATACAATCCGATACTAATTACATGCTAAAAAATGTAGTCAGTAACTTAGTCTAATTACCACAAATGTAATGTAACTGATTGCTTTCTATTACTTTTGGATTACCCTAATAGCAAATATGTGGATGAGGACAGCATTTTCTTATCTGGAGGGCATAATCAGCACTCTAATATGACGTTGTTCCTCTTTTCTGTTTTAAAGACAACATAATGGTGAAACTTCCACCCAATGAACACATTTTTTCATTAGAGACCATGATAATGAATTGGTGACTGTAAGATTAGCTCGACTGTATGATTTCACTCGAGACCAAAGTGATGTTCTGAGACTCGTGAAGTGTTGTGTGCACATGTAGTATGTTGTCTTATTTAGGGCTGCAACTACCAATTGCTTTCTTTTTTTTTTGATAATTTTCTAAAGAAATTTTATTTTTAGGGTGTTAATTGAATAATCTTTTCTTGACTATTCAATAGTTGTTGTTTTTTTTATATTATATACAAAATATATTTATTTAAAATATTAATTTGCAGCAATATTTACAGCACTTCTACAGACTTTTTCTTAACTAGGCATAATTAAAAAGCAGTAATTACAGATCAGATCAAATCAGATAAACTGTCATAGCATTTGAATATTATCAAGTGCCAAATGAATTATCGATATTATCATGTCGACCAAATGGTGATACTCATTCAGTATAACCTTTATATACGAAAGGTACTGAATATACACGCAGACTAACTCAAGGTGATGGTATGTAGGCTCATTTACATAATTTACTGATCACTTTTTTAATCACTTACCACACATTTTGCAGCTGGATATCTGTATTTCAAGCCATGATTTGTTCAAATTTCAGACAGACAAATTCAAAATAAAGATAAAATAAATATCAGCTGCCTATTTCGCTCACTGAATCTCTCCCATGCTAAGTTCATTTTGCTTGCTGTGTGCACGCACAGTGTGAATCATTTTCAGTGTGTGAAATCGACTCGTAAAACTGAAAGCAGGGGCAGAAAAATAAGCTAGTTTAAGTTTTTTGTATTTTTTTAAGTTAACTGTTTCAAAAAAGCTTCCCTGCTTGATGCTTAACAAAACAAAACAAAACTGGACAATTCAAGCAGGAGCATCACGCTCCTCCTCAGGGTCCCACAAACGAATGATAATATTACTCACATTAAAATACAAGTTATGTCATCAGCCCAACAGGGTAGTTTACTGTAAAGAGTTTCATACCATAGAGAAAGTCCTACTGATGTTTCTGCTCTTCCTTTTCACTCAAATGTGCTTTTATGAAGTGACATAGCGTGTGCTCAGTGTGCTTCATAACGCAGTTCAACTAATAAAATTATTGGCAATTATTTTTATCAATTTTTATTGATTTTGTTGTCTTATTCATTTAGTAAAATTGTAATCTAGTTGTAATTTAGTTATTACTAAATGTATTGGTAACCTGATTACAGCTTTTTTTTCTGTAACTATAATGGAATACCTTTTTTTGTATCCTAATTATGTAACACGGTTACATGCATTCCGTTACTCCCCAAGCCTGGACATTAATTTCCTAGGTGGGTCACAGATTCAGTTGAAAATAAAGTAGAATTGTGATAAATATTATTCGGAAGCTAGAAATATGCTAAACACTGCTACAATGTATTGTTTTTATTAAAAATATAATAATAATAATAATAATAATAATAATAATAATACATCCATTATCTATACTGTTTATCTATTAAGGAAGCCGGAGCCACTCCCAGCTAACTTTGGGAAAAAGTAGGGTATACCCTGGGCAAGTTGGGCAACAGCCATTCACACCTATGGGCAATTTAGAGAAGCAAGTTGACCTAATCTACATGTCTTTAGGCTGTGGGAGCAAACCAGAGCACCTGCAAGAAAGCCATGCAGGCACAGGAAGAACGTGCTCACACAAGTTTGGACTCAGAACCTTCTTGCTCTGAGGTGACAGTGCTACATACTGCACCACCATGCTCAACAACAACAGCAACAACAGCGAGGAGGACAAATAAACAGCAGGGATATATCCACCTGTTCAAAGGACAACACTGGTGAAATGCATGAATGAACAAAACTGCACAGATCGACACCCAAGGAGTAGGAACTGGTGGTAAAGGAAAACATCAAGCATGATTGTGCTGACATGGCAAACATTCTTACTATCTGAAAGGACAGATGACATTGGTGATGGCACCCCATTCCCCTCTCTCCCCCTCTTCCTCTTCTTTATTTTCCTCGACTAAATGCAGTGTATATAGGTAAAACATTTGCATCTGAATAACTACAGCATAAACAAAGTGACACTGCTTAGTAGTGTCAGGACAACATATAACAATGTGCGTGTCAGGCTGCTGAAATGACCAGACAAGCCAGGTCTTCAGACTCCTGTATAATGAGATTTCTAAAATATAAATTTGTTTTTCCATTAAAATGATATATCATGGTATTTCTCTTACGCTAAGCAAAAAGGTCTTTAATACTAAGGGCTTTTTTTCACTTGTGGTCATTAAACTTTATGAATGACTTTGTTGAAGAGAAACTATATGAGGCATTTTGTTCACAGTCTTTCTGATATATCTTCAGCCAGACACAATCAGAGATAGACCCCAGGTGGTTCTTGTAGGCTATTTTTTCCCTCAGACTGTACAAGTGCTCTGTTTGCTGCCATGTACAATAACTGTATTTTACAATACTCATGGAACAAAAATCCACATTTGGAAAGTAGTTCTCTGAATGGAGTTGGAAGAATGTTCAGGATCCACTATGGTGAGGCATTTAGCATCTGGTAAGCTGCATGAAGTTGGCATGGCTTATAAAGTCACAGTGTGTGGCTGTGATTGAATATCTGGTAACTAGGCTTGGCCTGTACATCACTGATCCCTTCATGTTTACTATTTGTACTGTTTAATAGTACAAATAGTACAACTTCTATTTAATAGAAATCAGGCATAAAATGACATTATGTACAATAGTTTTATCAATATAATTGAATTGATAATCAGCTACAAGTGCATCACTGGCCTATTCAGCAGTTCAGTAAGCTAATCATCATCATCAACAGCAGGCTACTAATAATTACCTCCTTTGTAATAGAGGAAAACTTAAAAATGCAATAATAGATGCATTGCTGTGTATATAGTATGTAGTACAGTTTGCTAAGCTTGGATTATAGTTTTCACCCTTCTTTTTAGTATTTTTTAATTATATTATATTATACTGTACTATACTATATTATAATTATATTATATTATTATATTATATTACATAAGCATATAATCTGTCAGGACGAGGCAGACTAAGGCTAAATGCAATTCTGGATTAGTTTGTTATAAAAACACACTAGTGAAGGTACAGAAACTGCATGCAGAATCAATAAACAGGCAGGATTCAGTTAATCATCAAACAACTTATCAGAGGCAGTGCAAAAACACAGAATCCAGAGAAACAAACACCGTCAAAACCAGGAACGCAAAGATGGATAATCAAAAAGGCGTGGCAGATAGCAGATACAAAGAGGCAAACTATTCCTTTGTAAGGAGCAACTGAGAGTGTGTGTATATATGTGAGTCCAGGTTGTGGTGTTAATTGGATGTACCTGCATCCAATCAGTGGTCCAGGGGAAGATTGTGCGAGTGTGTGTAAGTGTTCAAGGGAATTGGAGTTTGTGTCCTAGTCTGTGGTTGTGGCCATGCTGCAAGCCTGTGAGTGATCATAGGGATTTGATTTCTGGCAAGGTACACAGCTTCAGACATGACCGATCACTCCAGGAGCAGATGACTTACGGGGTCACTCCTTGGGTGCCAGGCCGCCTGCATGTGTAGGATATGAAAGTCCTCCAGGAGTAGGGCGTCCAGGATGTCATTGGCTGTGACCCAACATCATTATTCCAAACCATACCCTTCCCAGTCCACCAGATACTGGAGCCAGCCTCCTCTCCTGCATAACTGCAGTATGTTCTAGCTTGTGTATGCTGGTTGTCCATTGATTTCAAGGGGTTCTACAGGCATGACTGGAGGTAGCTCTGAATCCAGGGGACCTTGGGTGACAGCTTTTAATTGCAAACATGGAATAAAGGAGTTATATGGCAGTGACGAGGGAGGTCGAGCTTGTATGCGATGGGGTTGATCTGGTTCAGGATCTTAAATGGTGTGATATAACGAGCATTGAGTTTCTTACAACCTAGAAATGTCAAAATGTCTCAAGTGGATAGACACACATGGTCTCCTGGTTGGAACTAGAGAGCAGTACTCCTGTGACAGTCAACAAAATGTTTGTTAGAGTCTGCCAATTGTTCTAGTTTGTGGTGTGTGCTGTCCCATACTTGTTCACTTCTCCTGAACCAATTGTCAACTGCAGGTGATGCTGTGGCATTGGCATTCCATGGGAATTATGATGGCTAATAGCCAAGAACACATTGCAATGGAGTTAGCTGTGTTGCAGTGTCTAAGGGAGTTCTGGGCATATTCAGCCCAGGGGAGGACTGGAGGCCTTGGAGTGTCCTTGGACATTTGAGCAGAATGTTCATCGAAATTGTCCAATTTCTTGGTTATATGTTGCACTTGGCCATTTGATTGAGGGTGATATCCAGAGGTGAGGCTGTCCTTCACACCAAGCTTCTCCATGAAGCTAGTCTAGACCTGGGAGATTAATTGGATCCTACTATTACTGACTAAATCCTTGGGAATGATAAGGTATCTGAATACATGTTGAAACATTAGTTCAGCCAGTTCAAAGGCAGTGAGTAATGACGGTAGGGAAATCTCAGTGACCTAGATAGATATATATTATAGATTAATAGCTAACTACTATAACTAGTAAACTAGATAGATATTTGTGACCATGGTCATTGAGGTGTGGGCAGGGGCATGAGTGTACCTGCAGGGAAGGACAGTGCATCAGCTTTGGTGTTCCTGGAACCAGGGACATATGACAACACAAAGTTGAATCTGGTGAAAAAAAGGCCCATTGGGCTTGTCTTGGATTCATATGTTTGGCTGTATGCCAGTACTCTAGGTTCTTATGATCGGTAAGCACCATAAATGGATGAGCTGCTCCCTCCAGCTAGTGCCTCCTTTCCTTAAGGGCCAGCTTGCCTGCGAGTAGTTCCTGGTTACCAAGATCATAGCTCCTCTATGCTGGAGATAACTTCTTGGAAAAGAAAAAAATACAAGGTGCATTTTTGGCTTTTCAACAAAGCATAGGGAAAAGATGGCTCTTACTCTCATGTCTGATGTGTGTACCTCTACAATGAATGGTTGTTTGTCTGGGTGGTGTAGAATAGTGACGGCTTGCTTGAGTTTGTTGATGGCTGTCTCAACAGCATCATTCCAAGAGAGTTTCGTGGGACCTGTCTTCAGCATGCCGTCAGAGGGGCTGCCTCCATACTGAAACCCCTGATGAACCTTCTGTAGAAGTTCAAATATCCTAGGAATATTTGTAATTCCTACACAATGCAAGGAGAGGGCCAAATCATGACAACATTCAGTTTGATGTAATCCAGAGCAATACCCTCTAGACTTATCACATAACACAGGAATTAAACTTTGGTAATGTGAACCTCAAATTTGTCTCCTGTTACATAGAGATGATTGTCTCTCAGCTTGGACAGGACCAACTGGACATGGTGGATGTGGCTCTCACATGAGGGTGAATATATCAAAATGTTATCAATATAGGCAATGACAAATATTTCAAAGCACTGAAATAATGGTGTGCAAGATAGACCATATGGCATGACTTGGTACTGGTAGTGACCTGAGGCAGTACTGAAGGTGATTTGGTTAAGTCCCCTGTAATTTATACTTGGACATAGTCCTCCCCCTTTCTTCCCCACAATGATGCCTGTGGAGGCAGGTGATATGGATGGAATGATATATATTTGTTTCAGTGTACCTCTTGTACATAGTCCTCCATAGACCTTTGCTTAGCCAAAGACAGTGGGTAAATCCCTGCAATGAATTGGCATTTGTCCAGGTAGCAGGTCAATTACACAGTCATAGGGGTGATGAGGTGGCAGGCCACGGGATTTGCTGAACACATCTTGGTAATTGTGATTCTCTGCAGAAATGTGCATAGGGGTTTGCAGTTCAGGGTTTTCTATGGTGGTTGAGGATACAGGAGCGTGAGGACACTGCATTTAATTTTGTGTGCAGTACTCAGCTCATTCCTTTTGAGGCCACAGGATGCTAGGGTTTTGCAAGTGAAGCCATGGGATGCCCAGAATGATGTGGTTATTAGGAACGTCTGTGATGAGCAGTGATATGGTTTCTTGATACTGGCTGCTGATTTGCATACAGATAGGCTGAGTGCATTGTCTGATAAGTCCATTTCCAATCAGGCCTCCATCAATGGTGTTAAAGCAAACAAGATTGTTGAGGTTTGTGGCTGAGAGCAATTGCACAGTCAATGAAGTTTCCAGCAGATCCGGAGTTGATCATAGCTAAAAGCACATGAGCATGGTCTGAGAGTACAATCTTAGCTTGGAGGATAAGCAGAGGAACAGAGATAAATAAATTCATACTCACAGCAGGGGGCTTGGGTGCTGAACTAGCACCTTTACTGGGATTCCCTCAGCAGGCTGAGCGATAACATGGTTGCCATTGCCACAATAAAAGCATAGTCCCTCTCTCCTTCTCTTTTCTTGTTCTGTGAGGGTGAGTCAGGTGTTGCCTAGGTTCAGGTTGAGTGCTGGAATGTGCTGGGAGTGCCGGTGATGAACTTCATGGTCAGCAGCCAAGAATAATGTTGTTTAATGAGGTCAGTGAGGGAATCTAGGGAGGGTTCATCATTGTGGCATGCCAGTTTGGTGAGCACCTCACTGTTGAGTTCCTGATGGAAAACTGCTTTCAGGGCAGGTTCATTCCATCCACTTTATGCTGCAACATGCGGAACTCCAAGGCATACTACACCACTCGCTGATGACCTCGTTTGGAAGTCAGGAGATGCTCTCAAGATGCTCTCAGTGATCAGAGGAATTTGAGTTTCTGTCAGGGTGATCAGGTATAGACATTATATATGAGGGTATGGTAGTATCACTATGTGAGATTAGTAAGATTGGGTTTGTCTGATTTGGTGTGGTCAGGGTTGGGGACTGACCTTCCTTATGCAGTACTTCTACTCGCTAAAGTATATGTACATAGACCTGTCTTCAGAATGTCTTCTTTTTTTTTTGTTTACTTATGTAACAAGGTCATCCAGTGCTTGCAACAAAATGAGGATAATGAATAAAATAACAAAAGTAGATATTTATCCATACCATAAAAGTTTTCTCAAATTGTGTGTTGGAAAATGTGGACCTGCATTAGGCAGTAGCGAAAGAACCCTAACTCTGAATCGGACATCAGACACAAAGGAGAAAATCCTGAAAGCTTTGAGAGCTAATTTAAAGATTTCACACACTGGATTGTAGGAAAGAGACAGCATCAACAGCTTGTGTGTTTGATGATCAAAACCCTCACCCCTGTTATCCTTCCAAGCAGAGTACAGAGTCCAGCTGTCAAGCTGTGTGGCCTGGATGTTGACCTCTGATTATTCTCATCACTCATCTATCTGCTACACAAATGTGCCTGCTTTTCAGCTGCTTGCAATAGCATGTTATTAAAGGCATTAAGCTATTGCTGAAAATTATTGGACTATATGTCACATCTTGGGCATACAACTGCTGGGGTCTACTTTAAGCGAAGAACCGAAAAAAGTGTGTATACACTGTGTGAAATGGTATCCCAGTAATATTCCTGTATTCAATAGTCTATTATCTTGATACAAAACATATATATATATATACAAGTGACCATCAACCATTATTTATAACACAGTGGTGACAGGACAACCTGTATCAGCTAACCCTAAAAAAAGCTTTGTCTGAAAACATAATTTAGTCTCAAAGTTTGCAATATTTACCATTACCTAAAATTGCCTAGCCAATTATGTTAAGTACTGCAACTGATGCTAGTCTAGCCTGGTATTCGCAAAGAAAACAAGCTAACTCAAATAGCAGGTTAATATTGTCAAATTAGCAAAACATACCTTCATGCTTTCTGTAACCCTGGAAGGGCCAGGAGTAGTCATCCTCAGGTTCTACAGTCCGATAGCTTATTCAGATTCAGATGCACATGGATAGCTACAGCATTAACTACATTGTGTATCATGAGAAGGATATGACAAATTTGGCAGAAATCTTAATATGATTTGTTCTAGACTGAATGCTAAACTGAAATAACTAGATGCTAAAGAATACAACTATTTGATTTCAATAATACTTAAATAAAATATAAAAATACTCCTAAAATCAATTTGCTGCATTTTTTCCCTTTTCCCCCCATGGACAAAAAGTCTCCACAATGTAGGAACTCAATGAATATTTTCTATGAAGGGGCACTAGGCTCCCCTCTAGGGTTTGGAAAAGCTCTCTGTTTCTGAACCCTCAAAGTTGGCAAAAAAAGTAATGAGGAAGTGGATCAATCCTTCCCAATCCCCGGAGTGCTGGACTGCAGCCATGGTTTTGGGTGCAATTCTACCCAGTTGCTGGGCAGCAATTCTCCTTTTAATGATGTAGTTACAGAGGAGGCAATAAAGGTTCTTGGCTTCATCAGAGGACTACTGTTTGTAATGTTTGTGAGTGAAAAGAGTTCAGAACTTTTTCCCATGATAGCTATCATTAAAAAAACATTCTCTCTCAGACAGAAAGCCTTTAAGCAGGAGTCTTTAAGAAAATATGAGAGAAGAATCCTAAATGAGGATGCACAATTAAATCTTAAAATAATTTGTAATTAAATACTAGTAGCAACAAAAATATGTTCCTTAATCTTTCCCAATCATGGCCTTTTTAGTACTTGCAAATCATCTTAAAATGATCTGCAAGTGAACAAGCTCATCTATTCCAGCAAGAGAACACAAGTAACAGTAATGGCTGGTTAATTAATTAGTCATGAAAATTTGGCTCTCAGTAGCCTCATAAGCTCTCATCATTATGGGCAAATGTCTAATCTATGTTGTAAAATGCACTCCCTGTATAATGCAATAGTGATTGTGAAATTACAGCTCAAGTGAATGCATGCAAATTCATTTTTGTCCTGAGGAAAATAAAACACGATCAAACTTTTTTCTTGTTCACAATATGCCAGATTCCACTAATCCATTAATGCTCTTAATTAACAAGCTCATATTATATATATATATATATATATATATATATATATATATATACACACACATACAAACATACATGCACATTATAAATATATATACAGTATGACATGTGAATCTGGAATGATTAACAGCCGTGCAGGTATTTCATGCACTCTGGTTGAAATTTACTCTGGAGTTCTTGCTTTCTCTGACAGTAAATGGGGATTTTTTTTTTTGTTAATTGTGAATGTGAAATAAATCTATCGCTGTGTGTCCAACTTAAACATAATTAAATATGTATATAATATCAGTTGACTATATTCATTCATATGTTCTCAAAAAACTATGGAGTAGGGCTCATGGGGGAAAAAGTTTGAATACCTGTGTTCTAAAGAAATGTTGACAAGCATAAACTGACTAAAAAGAGACAAAGGAATTACACTGAGAAAATATCAATTGCCTATAATACACTATAAAGCATACATGAACACATTGCATATTGTTAAAAAAATGCCAACAGTTAAATTATCATTTTGGATATCCATCATGCTTAAATGTCCATAATTGTTATCATTATATCCACAATTATGTTTATTAGATGCGGTTTTGTTTTCTCACTTGGGCAGCAACTAGCTTATTGCTGCAATGTTAAAGAATTAAACCAGCCAAGTGGGCATAAAAATGCATGCAAATACACAGGTGTAACTGTGAAATGACCTCTTTGGCAGTTCTTGAAGTTTGTGAATACTAGTCCTTGTAAAAAATAGGTTGACAATTTTGTCAATCTGGTACATAATGTTGAATTAGTTCCAGCTATACAATAATCAATAATATACATAAACAATAAACAATAAGTATATACTAATAAGTATATTCAATAACATATACTATAAACAATAAGTTTTCAATATTTTCAATCACAAGAACCTACTAAAGTATAAGGGCTACAAACTTTGCAGGTGATCATAAATATCCCTTCATGTAACCGTTTCACCTTCCCTTTTTTAATCCACAGAGTGCAGAGGAGAGACACTACAATGTCCATTTCAAATGGAATTTGTTTTGAAGTGCACTACTGGCTTTCTGAAGACCTGATAGCACTAACCTGATGCAATAGGCAGCAAGCTCATAACATTCAACAAAAGCCAGAAATATAATGAGAGCAAGTGCCCAGAGAAATGATCTTGCTCACCCCATGTCATTGTTAAGCTTGATTACTTCGAACCATCTATTCAAAATATATTTTGGTCAAAATTGGAATCTGTCATGACAATGACTTTCCCATAGAAATAGAAGACAGGAGTAGGAAACCTCACTGGAAAATTTAGAATTGAACAGCAGACAGGCAAGTGTTATTGTGTCATATATATACTGTATTTCAGGTTCAATATGCAAATGCAGTACTTGACACCTTTCTAATATACAGTCAAAGGAAAAAGAAAAGTACTCCCTCCTTCAATTCTATATTTTTATTTATCAGTGGCAACATAATTGTGTTCCTCACTGTCAGGGACTCACACACAAACCAAGGATAGTCAGTATTTACTTAATACAGTAGGTATAATAAACACCTTTATAATGGAAAACTGAGGATGAACTTAGGCAATGACAAAATGCTAAACAAAAACAGGCCAACTTGGCAAAAACAAACAAACTAGAAATACTCAGCTTTCCAATATAAAACTTGCCACATAGGATAATGCCAACAATGCCGCACATGGAGTGTGTGTCACAAGCATTTATAGTCCATTATACCATTTATAGTCTCTAGCATGCTCCTCAATGAGGCACTCCATGATTATGTTATGTTCTCCATCATTTTGATAAGCTAAGGAATGGTATTGCAGAACCTGGAATCAGCCATGCCATTAGGCACACTGAGCAGGTCTTTGTTGAACCTGGAAGTGTCACCAAGGTGCTGCAGAACCCAGAAGTGTTGCAACACTGAGCTGGCAAAAAATCCGGAAGTGAAGAACTCTGGGAAACTGAGGAGCTGTGGAACCCCTAAATGTCACCATGTGAGGCATGCCAGAGACAGTTCATGACTCACCAACTTCTATAAACCAATAACCTCAGGTAACAAGTAAACAACATGTTTCAATATGAAGTTATTTTTCCCCTTAAAAGTAAACCAAGTTTCAGAGAACAGGTGGGAAAAACAAATACATCTGATAAGTCTGTAAAAGGTATAACCACCTTTAGCAACAATTACTTGAGGTAAACATTTTCTGTATGACTTCCAGTACTTCCAGAGTTCTCTTGCATTATTTTAGAGACTTTTTCCACCAACTCTTCTTTACAACACTTCTTTAGTTCATTGATATTTGAAGGCATTTGTTTATGTACAGCTCTCCTAAGATCCTGCCACAGCACTCCCCTCCACCCCCCGACTATAGTTAATTAGGAATCTGAGCTTAGCAACATGACAGATTCAGTATTATGGCAAGTGGGTTAAGCTTATTTAAAAAAAAAAATGCATGGTGCTTGAACATGTAGTTTGAGGATCTAAAAATCATCAGTTTGCTTCAGTAAAAGGTTGATTATTAAACATGTAACAAGACAACACTGAAAAACGTTCACTGAATTTAATTCAAATACACAGGTCCAATCTGACTGAATTGTCACCTTAACACAATTTGTTTTCTTACATACTTTTTTTTTCCATTGCAAAAAGGAGTCAACCAATTCTAGCCATCTTCTGTTGCACAATGGCATGTGTTTGCTAGTTTTATCCATTTATTTGGATACAAAGCAGTAGATTTGAAAGAACAATGTTTACTTCCTTCTACCAATGTATAGCACCAGTCTACTGTCTACTTGTAGACAGAATGTCTACAACTGTCAGGTAAGGAGCAGAAAGCTGATGGAATTGCAGGAGATTTATATAAAAAGCCACAGGCAATCTATTCCAAATCACAAAGGCAAGTTCAGAGTCCAAAAACAGGCAGTAGTTAAGTCACCAGGCAAACAATATCAGACAGCGGGTAGAGGCCAAGTCAAAAGGCAGGCAAAAGTTAAAGTATATGGCAAACGGGTATTTCACAGGCTAAGGCAAGGTCAAAGTCCAAAACAGATTCTAGAACCAGGAAATCCAACAATGAGACAAAAGGCTTAGCAATAACTGAGTAATACAAGTTAAACACTACACAAATAACATAATAAACAAAGGAACTTAAATAACCTTACTGATAGAACAAATACAAATTTGGTGAAAATCAGGGGACATGGATCTAGGAAGTGCAGAGGAATGCTAGGAAGTGCAATCCTCAGTGGCCATGCTTGTAGACTGCTGAGACTGCAGGGAAACTGAGTATCACTGGGAGACAGGGAGGCAGGCAACGGCAATGATGTGACAGCAACTAAATAACACAACATTACAATACTTCTGGTATCTTCAGACATTCATATTAACCTCCATAATTTAAGCACATAAACAGCTATTCATTTGGAACACACTGTCAAAAGTACAATCAATCTGGTTCTTAACAAAAATCTGGTTCTTTAACAACAATCTTTTTCTAAACGTCAAGGCAAAAATCACTGTAGACTTCAGGAGAACAAAAGGTAAAGAATACCCCCACCTTCATATGCAAGGTGTTGCAGTGGGATGTCTGGAGAGTTTTAATTTCCTGGGTGTCCGTATAACAAAGGATCTCACATGGTCGCCCAACACCTCTTATCTGATGAGGAAAGCCCAACAACTGTACTTTCTCAGGAAGTTGAGTCAGGCCCACTTACCTCAGCACGTTTTAATCAACATTTACTGCAGCGCAATTGAAAGTATCCTCTCCTCCAGCCTGTATCAGGTATGTAGGGTGTGGCTGGACACATGCACAGGTAGGAGATGGCAGTAAGAGCAAACTGTGTTCATTTAAACACCAAGGCAGAAGTACAGAAACAGCAGGCAAAGTTGGTCAATAAACAGAAACAAGGTTCAGGTGATGGACAGGCAGAGTAAAACAGACAAGACGAAGATCCAAAACCAGAAAACAGGGAGAAGTTAAATAAAAAAAAAAACGAAACTAAATAAAATAATAAAAAAAACCCAAGCAACACAAAGCTTGGCAATACCAGAAACTGAGACATAACTAAACCAATGCTTCACGAAGTAACTATAAAACTAAGAGTACTTTTAAACTGTGCGTGTGTGTCTTTGTGACACTCTTGGATGACTTGATGCACCTGCACCTGCATCTAATTAACATGCTTAATCATAGCAAAGCATAGCATAGCATGCATAGCATCTAATGCTATGTGCAACGGAGATTATCCTTTGTAATTATATTATTATGTGCGTGCAGCAAGGGACAGATCAAGACAGCCTGACTTTGATATAAAAACTGCACAACTGCAGAACAGAATGATCTACACTGTGTGGTGAAGGCTATGCAGCAAATCATTGGAGCAGACCTTCCAGACATAGAAACTATTCATGCTAGTCGACTAAAGATGAAGGCTAGCAGTATCATTAGAGATAAAACGCACCCTGGCCATAAGCTATTTGACCCGCTACCTTCTGGAAACAGGTTCAGGACAATCAGATCATGTACAAGCAGACTGAGAAACAGCTTTTGCCACAGAGCTGTGGTCTCCATCACCCCTCCCCCAACCCAGCACTTCTTTATAAAACATATAACATAGTCATGTACTCAAAGGACAGACACAGATATGCTCTACCTCCCATCACCACACCTACAAGCTATTTTTGTATAAAAAAAATAGTGACAATAAAACTCTCTATCTATGTAGATATCCATTCACACCAATGGGCAATTTAGAGCATCCTTTTGACCAAAACTGCATGTCTTGGGACACAGCAGTAAGCAGAATGAAACCCACACAGGCATGGGGAGAACATGCAAACTCCACACAGAAAATAATATTTGTCCCAGTATATAAAAAATATCTGTCCCAGTTGGCTGGCAGGTTCAAAAACAGAACCTTCTTGGTGTGAGGCAACAATGCTAACCACTACACCACCATGCCACACCTTAGATATTTCCTATGCCATGGAAAAATTTTATTATCAAACAATATAATTCCAAACGCTACAAGGCAATCTTCAAGCTCTTAACATCTCAATAGGTCATAATGTTATAAAGAATTTTTATGGTCATAACACTCTTAAGATGTTTCTAGGACATGGCACTAAGAAGAAGCTCAATGAGAAAAGCCTGTGAAGGTTGGTATGGATTGTGGACAAAAAAAATCCAAACAAACAAAAAAAACCACGCAAAACATATAAAGAGGTTCTGGCTGACCTGGAGCAATCTGGGGTGGTGGTTTCACACGGTACCATATGCCACCATGGTCGAAGGCCAAGGAGGACACCTCTATTAAAAGAAAGGCTAAAAAATGCAAGAATAATGTTTGCAAAAACTTTCTAAGCCAGTCTTTCTAGCATAATGTTCTATGGACAGATGCAACCAAAGTAGAGCTCTTTGGGATATTCTTATTTATAGTAGATCTCTTCGGCATCAGCTTATTTATAGGTGACAAAATTAAGCCCATAAGGAAAAGAACACCCTACCTACAGTAATACATGGTGGAGGTTCTAACATGCTGTGGGGCTGATTTGCTGCCCCTAGTACTGGAGGCATGAATATATCAAAGGAATGATTAAATCAGAAGATTTCATCTTTGAGGACAATGCTCAAATTTACTTTTTATAGGTATTTTTTGTAAATTAAATAGTGGGTGCATGTAAATTTAGACTGACCCATTAGCTTTGCAATCAACTATTATGCTCTGAGTCTGAATTAATGAGGGTGGCATCTACCATCTATCCTGCATCACCTGTTTGATTCACATTTAGTCATCACTATTGGTTTTTTTTTCCTGCTTTTTTTTCTTTTCTTTTACGGATAAAGCGGTCTAGATGTAGATTTAGTTAATATTTGGGAGAAGTAGCAGATATTGAAATAGAATGACAGATTTTGTACACACACAGAGACCCACACACAAAAATATTGTAAGAATTAGAACATGACCTTTATGCCTTTATTTGCAGTCAGGTAAATGTCATTTTGGCTTGTGCAAAAAAGGGGGCACAAGTGTGTACAATATACCAAAATAGGGACCTTGTAGGCACTGGTGATGTCATACCATTAGAATGTTTTATAATACAAACTAATACCACACTGTATTAAGGCAAGGGTTTGAATATTGACATGCAAACCATTTTGGCACCTTCCAGTGGGCTTTTTTCCTTCTTTTCTTCCTGTTTAATTTTTCCCTGCACATCACACTTTATGTGTGACTTCCCAGTCCATTTCCTCTACAGTTGAATAAAATGCAATGCCCTCCACTGTTATCAACTCACTATGTTAATCACTAATGACATGTATGGCATTTATCAGTAATTAACCTCAGATGTTTTTTATTAGGAATTGCTGTCCCTTAAGGTTCCATTGTCAATTGCATGGGCAGTTTTGATGGTAATCAGGTACAAGACTAAAATAGATATCTGGGTGGCAGGTACTCTCATACAGAATTAGAAATCATTAAATCCTTATCTCTCAGATTTGCCCTTTGAGAGAATGACAAATAATGCAGAAGTGGTTGTATTGCTGGTGAGTGAGTAAGTGAGTTGGGGTGGGTGTTAGCGTACATACAAGCAGGCATGCATTTATGAGAACATTAAAATATCAAGCACACTTCAAACTAACCACTGAATACTGCTTATCCTGACATTAGATGTTATATAAAACCTGGACATTAGTCAAGCTATGGTGACGTGCTCATTTAGTAAGTTGATTTAAATTAAACAACTTCAAATTAAACACATAAATCTTGTTTAATATTAAAAATATTTTCTGCTTTGTAGAATGGTCTAATAACGTTTTCTGCCATTTAAAGTCAAACATGACTTCCTGAATTGTGTACCAATTTTTTTTAGGCATGAGAAATAAGAAAGAAAGCAATCTAAAGTTATAGCTGCCTGACCTTACAACTTAATTTGTTCATTTTGGCCACCCCAACTGAATGTTCTCTCTCTCTCTCTCTCTCTCTCTCTCTCTCTCTCTCTCTCTCTCTCTCTCTCTCTCTCTCTCTCTCTCACACACACACACACACACACACACACCAGAAAAAGAGACTTCTTACTGCTACTGCTACAAATTCTCACTCACTCTCCAATAAAAAAAAAGATTTTGAACTAAGAATCTACTTAGTACTACCACTTAGTATGAATGAAATCAAAGAGATCATCATGGAATGAAGCTGTTAGTGAATAAAGTTCTGTATATATTTAAATATCAGGACCTGATCTGTCTGTATAATAGTTTGGCAAGATTTATTGCCAAAATCCACAATGCCAAAGTATCATAAATAAGCAACAAAAGTCTACCGCAAAAAAGAAATAAATAAAGAAGAAAGAAAACGCTGGCAACTGGAGAAAGAGGGAAAGCAACCACCTAACCACCTGATCTCATGAGGCTTTTTACATCAGGGAATAGCTCTGAGGAGCACTCCCAGGTGTCTGGCATCAGTAAAGATGGCCCACTCATTCCAACTCCCAGCCTGCAAACACACTCAAAACAGAACAAAGAGTGGGGAGCCATCACAAATTGTATTCTCCATGCTGTAGTAAACCAGATGCGTAAAAGAACGTTTCTATGATGCACTATGATACTAACTAGATATAGTACCATCATCTCATAAAACATGTTGGCACTGATGGCACTCTCAATCCTGTTTAACATTTAACAAGACTCAGAGAAAGCAAAGGGCACAAAGTATAGTTAACTCCAGAATTATTGGCACTCTTTAAGAGAATGGGTAAAAAATTATATAAAATAAATATACTGACTGAGTAGTACATAAACAATCAGAGAAAGTAGTTACCTTTCATCTTAGAATAATCATTTTCATCTCAAGATCTTTTTAAAAATATATGTTTCACCAGGGGTGAAAAATACTGTAGTAACTGTATTTTGTTACTTTATTTAAGTATTTTAGGATATTTATGCTTTACATTTATTATTTTTGTAATTTCTTAATGGTATTGAAATTGAATATTCTTCATAACATTTTAAAAACATGCTTTTTTACTTATTCTTGTTGTTTCTTCTTCTTCTTCTTCTTTTTCTTCTTTTTCTTCTTCTTCTTCTTCTTCTTCTTATTACTATAATTATTAGCAATGCAGATTAATAACACATCTAAATTTAAATGTTACCAAATGAAATTGTTAAATGTCCTGAGAACACTGAGTCAGATTATTAAGTAGTTATTACTGTGATTTAGAAATTATCTGGCTATAGTTCCATGGTGTGAATAGTGTTATCGAATACGAATGTTAGCTGATGGAGTTTAAATTATCAGCTAATGTTAGCTTTCTGATCTAGTCTGCTTGCACATTTGCTAGCAATTGACACAGCAACCCAATATTCAATTAGATTAATGTTAAATATTGATATGGATCAATGTATAACTTTTATTAGATTATAAATTCTCTGTTGGGTTGTTACATTTTCCTTTTGGTTGACAGCACAAAGAGGAAGAGAGGAGGATAGGAGGGGTTCTTGGAGAGAAGGAGCGGGAACAGGATGGAGTCAACAGAAAGACAGACTGAGAGAGAGAGAGAGAGAGAGAGAGAGAGAGAGAGAGCACAAGAAGAACCAGGTGAGAAAGTGGGCAGGTAGTCAAGACCACATAGACCACATAGCCTACATTCATTGCAGTGGATTCCACAATGATTTCACAAAACTAAGTACTGTATTGATATGCTCTTATCAAATGTGGATTCTTCCCAGTGAAATCAGTGATTGGCAGGGGGTTTAACACATATGCAAGGCACTGTATTCATGCCAAATTCTCATTAGGCTGAGCTCCTATAAAAGTCTGATCCTAGAATCACCCCTGATGCCAACAGAATTGGAGGAATGTAAGGCAGCTATGCATGCCAAAGCTCCTCTTTGCTTCTACCAGAATTTCTCCATGGAAACAGTGCAAATATAGAAAATCATCCCTATCATTGTTTGGTGTGCTGGTTTTATTGATCTCTTTCAGCTAGCGTTTTCTCAATATTATTTTCTCCACCTTAAAGGAAGTAAAATGTGAAATTAGGGTGGTGGTAGCTCAGTTGTTAAGACGTTGGACTTATGATTGGAAGGTCGTGAGTTCAAATCCCAACACTGCCAAGCTATCGCTGATAGGCCCTTGAGCAACACCCTTAGCTAGCCCTCAACTGTATAAATGCGATATATGTAAGTTGCTCTGGATAAGGGTGTCTACCAAATGACGTAAATGTATAATGCAAAGTAGACTTTTCACTTTATTTCTCTTCATAACTTGGATTTGCACTAATTTTGTGAAGCCATAGTGTCATCACAGTGGGATGAGAAAAAATATATAAAACAGCAATGAAAAGGTGAAGGAAAATACAGACTACAAATTGATGGGTGTCACCAAATGCCGCTGTCTGTATTTGATTAGTTGTATACATTTCTGTATCTCTATCTGTATTTAGAATTAAACCAGAAGTTATTTTTGTGAAGAAAAAAAGAAACCTATCATTATGACCCCTGAAGCAAGTTCCAGAGGTACAAATGCCAGCACTGTCACTTTTATATCTCCTCACTCAATTCTCCTTAACTCTAATCGAGGTCAGAATTGACTACCGATACTGATGTGCCCAGGGGTTTTTTATGGTTATTTTTTCTATTCTACCAGTCCAGTTGTCATCGTTAACATAACAAATCACCAATTATGAACTAATTCAAGTGTTTGTGAATAATGTCTAATTAATAGAGAATAAATCATTTACAAGTGTCTAATTTGAGTTTTATTAAACAAATAGAAAAGATCTTAATAAACCTTAGAGTATATGTTCTTAAAAATGAAGCGTTACTGCTCAGTCATTATTTTTTTTGTACCTGCCAACAATATTTTCAATATTTATTTAGTTGGTTCTATTTATATTTTGATTCCCAAAATATAAACAAACTAGAAGCTTAATGTAAACCAACCATAATTGGACAGTTAATCTGAATAATGTAATCATATTTGTTGTACATCCCTACTGGAAAAAAGTCTTCAGCCAGAGAACAGGGCAGTGCTTCAGAAATGTGAGCCTCATTGACAACTGCTTAAGATTTGTTTGAGCTCAATCTACCTCAGTTTGTATGGCTCCCAGGAGCAAGGAGGCCTTGAATATGTGTTAACATCAGAGCAAGTGTCCTCAGTGTTTGTGCCTCCCAGAAGCAACGATGAGTGTGTTGATATCAGGGAAGATGTGCTTTACCTCAGTGCGTGTGTCTCGCAGTAGTAAAGATGCCCAAATATGCTTAACTCCCAGGAGTGAGAGTGTCCCTTATCTGTGGGCTACGTTGCAGTGAGACTTATTGTATATTGCACACACCTGATCCACACCGCAGCTTAAGGTGCCCCATTGATGCCCTCTGTATTCCCTTGTCTGTGCTTCTCTCTGTGCCAGTTAAGGGGAGATCTGCCTGAGATTAGACTTCAAATGAAAAGGTGCAGGAACTATGGTGGATTGGGATTCAGCCGTGAAACAAAGCAATCGTATATCATATTGAATTGGGAATAAGGGACAGGGAAAAAAAAAATCTCTCATACTCTCATTCCTTCTAGATTACTAAGTGGTATATGCTTAAAAGGAAGAAAAGAGGAAGAAATAAATGAAATGCTTAAATATTCAGATCCTAGATCTGTTCAAGAAGATTACCCTACTAATGGTTTAATCCTTTCACCCAGAGAAGAAGAATCATTTCACAGATACAGAAATATGAAACATATTTTTGTATTATACTTGAGCTTTTAGTGAATCGATACCATAACATCAAACTTCTAACTTAGAAAAAAAAATTATTCTTGTACTTTCATGATTATTTCACGAATTTGTTAGTGCCCTTTTTGATCACATCATTAACAAAGGCCGTCTGCCTTTAAATGTGTGTTATAAAAGACAGATTTTTTAGTTACTACAACTTCAACAGTAGTTTCCACAGCAAAATAAACACATATTTATAGAGAACCACTTAACTTATGAAAGGCTGGCCTAGAAGCCAGGACTAAAACTGAATTATTAGAAGTTTATGGCCATGCTAAATCAGCCATATTAATAATTAGCATTATACTGAGAGATGGCTTTCTGGACCTGGGAATGGTTGATGGTTTTCTGAACATCTTCCAAAGCGTCCTTCTAGTCTACATGAAGGAAATACTGTGTATGGTTCAGATAACGTCTTATAATGTCTTTATAAATATGTGTTCTAATAACACTAATAGTGTCATTGTTTTAAAAAAATGATAAGAACAAAAAAGTAGTCTCATTTTGCAGAGAAAATGACATAAATTTGTGTAATTGATTCACAGTTAGTGAATTAGCAATTAGTCTTTGTGAAGTCAGACTTACAATGACAACCGACTCTTTCAAGATGAGCCTAGAATTTATCATGGGTACTCAAGGACGTGTTCCAGCCAAGCGTCAACTAATGTTAGACTGAAATCTTCATCTAGAATTCAGTTATAATGGCAATCTTCTTAATGTGCACAAAAGTTTCTATTTTTGTAAAACATCTTAAACACTGAACATATAAAGGTGCATCTCAAAAAAATTAAAAGTTTGTGAAAAAGTGCATTTTTAAAAGCTTTTTTAAAGAAATTTAAGACAACAAGGAAAACTTTCATCTATTCCATATTCATTACACATAAAGTGAAATATTTCAAGCCTTTTTTTAGTCTTAATTGTGATGATTATGGCTTATGAAAATCAGGAATCCAGTTTCTTCAATTATTAGAATATTTTCTAAGATCAATCAAAAAAAGATTTACAATGCAGAAATGTCCTGCATCTGAAAATAATGTTCATTTATACAGTCAATACTTGGTTCCTTTACCATAAATTACTGCATCAATGTGGCATGCCATGGATGTGATCAGCGTAAGGCACTGCTGACATGTTATTGAAGCCCAGGTTGATTTGGTAGTGGCCATCAGCTCAGCTGTATTTTTGGGTCGGGTGTTTCTCATCTTCCTTTTGACAATACCTCATAGATTCTCTATGGCGTTCAGGCAAGTTGGCTGGCAAACGAAGCCCAGTAATATCATGGTTAGTAAACCATTTAGTAGTACTATTGGAATTGTGGGCAGTTGTTAAGCCCTGCTGGAAAAGAAAACTGGGATCTCCATAAAACTTGTCAGTAGATAAAAGCATGTGCTCTAAAATCTCCTGGTAGACAGCTGTGTTGACTTTGGAATTGATAAAACACAGTGGACCGACACCAGCAGATGACATTTACATTAACATTTACGGCATTTGGCAGACACCCTTATCCAGAGCGACTTACATGAGTGCTTTGAAGTCTCTATCAGTAAGTACATTCTGATACTGGTTCAGGCAGCTACAGGAAGCCAGTGGAGGGAGCATAGCATTGGCTTGTTGTAGGAGAACTTGGGATGGTTGAAAACAAGTCGTACAGCTGCATTCTGGATCAGTTGCAGAGGTTGACTGGTGCTAAGAGGCAAACTAGGAGTGCATTACAGTAGTCTAGTCTTGAGATGACAAGGGACTGAACAAGTATCTGAGTGGCCTGTGTGGAAAGA
>JAQMYM010004297.1:0-14344 GCA_030014255.1 Parauchenoglanis ngamensis | reverse complement strand
GTGAAGGTTAAGGGCCTTGCTCAAGGGCCCAGCAGTGGCAGCTTGGCAGTGCTGGGATTTGAACTCACGACCTTCCGCTCACTAGTCCAACATCTTAACCACTGAGCTACCACAGACTACATCAACTTACTAAAGCTTCGGTCTGTGTAAAGTCTCACAATAGACTCGGTTTTTAAAGAAGCTCAGTAATAGATAGCATAATAATACATCTAAGCATTATTCTTCCAATGTCAACTCACAAAATCTGATTTGGCTATGATGGATATCCGTATAATTTGAAGCAAGTTATTGAAATATTGAAATGTCACACTTTTGATTCTTCAAATTCTATCAGTTATATTTGAGAGAGCCACAGATTGATTCTTTAATCATTTTAAACACAGAAATGATGTGTGTAATCTTTAAAATTGGACTTTTTCCCCTGATTTTACCTTGACATTAAGTGGGAGTGCTATCAACATTTACAAGTGCAAAGTCAATTCAGAGAAAAGGGAATACAAGGAAAAGGAAAAACAGACTAAATAAAACAGTGTCAGGTAAGCAGGCAGGCAACGGATATAAAAACAAAGGGAGATTTTATTTACAGCAGGCAGATAAAATACCAAATGTGAATCAAGGTCAAAGTCCAGAACAATGATTAGAAAACCAGGAAGAGCATGAACTAATGGCTTGGTGTAAACGATGAACACAGGATAACACTCCAAAACCATATGCATATAGAACAGACATTATCTGTGATTTAATAAACCGGTTTTTATTAAGTGCTATGCCAATAATGACAAATTACACTTATTTCTCATGTTTTTACAGGAAACTTACTATAATATTTATACAGTATTTTCTCTGTTTTCTTAAAGTACAGACAAAAGTATGTAGAATGACAATAGTTAACTGTAATTAAATATGTAACTCTTTATATAAAGATTTATGTCCATAGTAATAGTTCAAAACTTTTTGTCATAATTTTAAGGTAATTATTATTAGCTTTATATTATTAATAAGTGTATTTTTACATTCAAAACTTGTACTTCTGGATGTAAATTTAACAAGCCTTTTCATTAAATCAAACATAATTCAGGCTTTTTTAAAGACACAAGGTGATGGCGCTGGGAAGGCAACGCAAGCCCAGATTCAACTAGATTCATTTTTATGATTTCACTTTTATCTGATCCAAGTCTTCCAAGAACTTCACTTGGTGAATAAGGAAATGTAGAGCATGACTGATTTGTTCTCCAGAATCCAGGCACATTGCAAACCCCAGAAATAAAATGCTGGTTTTTGTTTTTTGTTTTGTTTTGTTTTGTATTTACGGTCTTTATTTTATTTAACAAACCACTTATAAATACTGGGCCTATACTTGCCTGAGGTGACAACAACAACAACAACAACAATAACATAATAATAATAATAATAATAATAATAATGCATATTGTGTTGGAGGTATGATGACAACAGACTGTCCTTTTTTAACAGTAAGAAATATTTATCGTCAGTTTACATTTATTTATCATCGCTGTAACGTTAATTGTTTTGAATCTGTTCTCCCTCTATTCCACCGCGTTATTATAAGTCTTATAAGTCCCCTCACAGCTCAAGTCCATTCATAATGTTACTCGGCCATTTGGCAGCAGTGCAGCTGCAGTGGGATTCGCTTAGGAAGCTATAATTAACGGTAGCTACCTTATGGAGAATAAGATATAAGCATTTAGAAAGACTAAATCATAAGCAGACAATAAGTAAAGTAATATGTCAAATTTCTCTGTGTAGTTAGCTTCTAGCCATCTCGCTAGTGGAACTGCAGTTAGCTATTGGTAGCTAATTAGAGTTGCAGCTGTTAGCAAGCTGTAATCTAGCTTCTCTTAATAAATCGTTTTATAAAGTTTCTTTATACTTATAGACGTAAACGGAAACAGGTGCAGCTCTGTAGGGATCTTCTCCATGTTGCCAGATACTTTTTATAAGATTTTGAACCCTAGTCAATAACAACAACAATGAAAAAAGTGGTTTACTTTGACATGTTGCTCTGTGCCTCGAACACTTCCATTGTATAGATATTTCGCATCTGCAGGTTTTAGCATCCTAACTCAATACTGTACCAATTTAATTCATTTATGTCCCAAGTGAAAATTTGGACTCAGATTCATTGAATTTTTGTGGCATGTTTTGATTTTGCTTATTAATACACTGTTACCCCAAAAGGTTTTGGAACAGCAAGGCCAGTTAATTAGTTTTTTCAGTGCACTGAAGACATGTGTATGTGAGATCAAAAGATGAATTTGAGAAGAGAGATCAGAGTTTCAGCTTTTATTCCCTGGTATTTACATCTAGATATGTTACACAACATAGAACATAACACATTTTGTAACACAACCACAGTTTTACAACGTAGCTAAAATATTGGAACAGAATGTTTTCAACTAAATTAAAGTAAAATAAATACTTCATATTTGGTTGAATATGCCTTGCTTGCAATAACTTAATCAAGCCTACAACCCACAGACTCTATCAGTTTTCATGTTTTTTCATTTGTCTGCCTTTCCAGGCTTTTACCACAGAATCTTGAAGTTCTTGTCTGTTTTGCAGGGTTTCTCCCTTCAGTCTTCTCTTCAGGAGGTGAACTGCATGTTCAGTTGTGTTAAGATCTGGTGATTGAATTGGCCAGTCCAAAACCTTCCATTTTTCCCCCAATGAAGTCCTTTGTTGAGGTGGCAATGGGTTTGGGTCATTGTCTTGCTGCATACTAAAGTTCCTCCTGATTACTTTGGATGCATTTCTCTTTAAATTGAGATTTCTGTGTTCAGTACTATTATGAGTTACATCATCAATGAAAATGATTGAGCCTGTTCCAGAAGCACCCATGCAAGACCAAGCCGTGACACAACCTCCATCATGCTTCACAGATGAGCTTGTATGTTCAGAATCATGAGCCGATGCCTTTTTTCTCCATACGTTGGCCTTTCCATCACTTTGGTAGAGGTTAATCTTTGTCTCATCAGTCTATAAACACTGTCTTGGCTTATCTCTGTATTATTTTGTACATTCCAATCGATTTTCACTGTTGATGAGTGGTTTGCATCTTACAGTATGCCTCTATAGTGTTGTTCTATAAGTCTCCTCTGAACATTAGACTGTGATATTTTCACCCCTGCTCTCTGAAGGTTGTTCATGATGTTATGGACAATTGTTTGTAGGTTTTTCTTTACTGCTTCTTCACAGGTGAATGCCAAAGCTTATACGGAGAGTAGATATCCAGAGCTACTTAATGTTTAAACAATTAATCTTATAAAACACCTGGTAACAAGAAACACCTGTCACTTGTCATGTTCCAATACTTTAGCTCACTTGAAAAACTGGGTGGTTTGATACAAAATGTGTTATAAAATGCTGAAACTCTGATCTCTCTTCTCATATTCCTTCTTTAGTCTCATACATAAATGTCTACAGTGCACAGCAAAAACAATTTAATTGGCATTGTTGTTCCAAAACTTTTGGAAGGGGACTGTAGGTAGAATTCCGAATTAAAAGACATGATAGTATTTGTGCACATATCTGTTTAGCACACAAGATAAACACATGGACAAATGCCAATTTTAATTCTTCAGTTCCTCCCTGGAGGGCTCTGAAGAACTGCTTGTGAATAATTTACATCAGAATACATTAAGTAATATTTTGTAATAGAATGCAATAGAACTCTCACTTCAAGGACAAGAACACCTAAAAGAAACATTTCAAATAAATGTGATATTTTCTTAAATTGGTACAATGATTTATATAACATCTTTACTCCTTTAGGAGAATAGGCACAATATTAAACCTGGACTTGAGGGTACAGGGTTAATATCAGCCATCCAAACCAGTGAGTGGGTTGATGTGATATGACGAAGAAGGAGTCGCAACTGCAGATTTGAATCATTTCACATGCTCGGATATGCCTTTGCCGCTTAAAAATTATTTTATTGTTGCAATGTGTTGGCACTTTATTTATCACCATTATTATACCACATCAGCGGTGGCTTGTGTAAATGTGCTAGCAGTGCTAAACTCTCCTGTCTTTCAAAGACAAAAAGACATCAATGTAATGTTTTGGCTTCCACATCAGATTATCTGCTGCTAATAAATACAAAATTAATGTTGCAACGCTAACAAAGTAACAAATGCTTAAGATTTTAGCACAGATCATGACATCATCAAAGGAAATGCTTGTATGCAGTAAGGAATAAATCACTTGGGGACAGGAAAATCATCACTGATGTGCTGATGTGTGAACTCCAAAAGTTCTTCATTCTTTTTTTAAAGAAAAAATTCTTTTTATTTAACACATCACACATCGGTTTTACTCCTTATATAGGCTACCATAGCAATTTGCCAGTTACTGTCCTTTTACAGTAGCACTCAGCATTGTACCTGAAACAAGTTAGTTCCTCTTATCATGTATGGCATAAAAGCCATAAACAGGTCTTGCACTATTGTTTGAGCTGCTGTTATGGAAAATTAAATCCAGAAGTGCAGCAAACATTCTAAAGGACATTATGATTTATGGAAATAGCAATAATAAGACTAAATAATAAGGACATTTATGCTGTAGATAGATCAATAAGAAATTGCTCATATCATTTGTTAGCTCGATTTGAGTCGATCATTCACCTTTTTAACCTCGTTAACCTTTTTTATGTATTAAAAGACCTTAAAATTTATAAATAAATTGGATGTTAGAGAGTATTCAGAATTCTAAAAATCAGAAGGAAAATCACGATTGTTGCTGGCAGTGCTTGGTCTTCGGCAAGCTGTGATATATGTAACGAAGCTGCATTGTGCATTGTACACTTTAACTTTATTTAACAGGGCTCATCCTTCCCAGAATCCTCTGCGCCATGTAGCAAGTCACCATTTTCGATGCCACTGATATTCCAAAAACGGTCCACAACAATCCGGTGACATCCGAAGCCATAGATTTTAAATTGTAAAGTGAAATTGGAGCTATTTTGTCAAATTATCTATATTTTAAATTCTTTCAACCAATCCATTCCATTTCCATATGGTTATACCGTATGTAACTGGCCTCGGCCCTCTTGCAAACACCCATGAAGGAAAGAAAAGATAAGGCATATTTTATTCAGAGCTTCCACATATGATATGTGGATGAAGAAGTATTTCTAGATGGGTTTTACTATTGAATAGTGAATTTGTTGAGGTTTTGCTGCACAGAGAGCTAGCAGGTAGCAGTCACCTGCTTTCAAAACAAAAACAATGCATTGGATTCTGGGAAGGAACATTTATATAACTTAACTATAACTTAACATCTAATTATAATGTTATGTGCTTCTGAAATATCTTATTATTGTTGTTGTTGTTGTTATTAGAAGTAGTAGCAGTAGTAGTAGTAGTAATAGTAGTATTATCCCATGTTGTTGATGTTATTGTCATGTTGCTCTCATCCCTCTCGCCACACCATCATGGCTGCAGGTTCAGGCTCGGTACACAGCCTTTATTCCCAGTCATGTTCTGTACAGACTATGTTTTCAGAACAATCGTGTCTCTTTACTCTTCATGCTGGAGGATGGATGATGCACTGACTGCTGTTGATTGCTCTCACACTGAAACACTGAATCACTACAACACTAACACTGTGTGACTCACTGCCCTTTCCGATTTGTTTGTTCCACAGGGACATGCAAAAATGCATCAGACATCAAGGATCATCAAACATAGAAGAGCTTTTAATTAAGTCTACTTAGACATAGGGGAACACAATAAAGTGAGGGAATGCAAAGAAAACTGAAGTCTTAATTAAAAACAGTTAGAGGTTCTTTAAAAATGCTGGGAAAATAAGAAGGAAAAAATGTGAACGTACACAAGGGAAGTTGTATCTAGAGATATATAGTCTTAGGTTAATTAAACCTTAGGTTGAATTGATTTTAGTGTAAATTGCTTACAGCAGATGTGTTTAATTAACCTTTACAACACAGCGCTATTGAAATCTTGTTGCTGATTAGTCAGATGGTGTTGATTCATTTGTAATTCAAATCACAGGTTTACCTTTCTCCCGCAACAAATACAAAGGGACATAATCTAAAACTATTAATAAACTGAATAAAAATATGTTGTTATTTATCAAAGATTTATCAAAATGTGCAGTTGTTGATAAGGTGAGGTTTTATGTAAGTTTATTTATCACTCCAGTCTCCAGTGCCAGGGTTTAGTAACATACATGATAATAGGAACTAACTTCTTTTCCAGATTTCCACAATGTTAAACCATAACAACAGTAAATGGATAAATGGATGATCAGGGTGGAAACGGCATCACACTACATCTCAGTTGATTTTTTCCCCCTATAATATCATTGTGTTTTATTGCTTACTAAGTAATTCAAGTCTGTTTTTTTTCTTTCTCAGGCAATGAAGCATGAATTTGTGAGTTTTTAGGTGAATTCAGCTGATGTCTGTTAGTCAAAACCCCACTGTTTCCAGAGATTATTACTACTTTATTATTTGTTTTGCTCTGTTATATTGCCCCTACTTCAAGCACCATATGGCTTTCATCAGGTCTACGTGTGGATGCTGATGTGCTCCAGGCTCGTGGTGTTGATGAGCCTTTTGTGTTGATGGGAGTTTCTACCAATTCTGCAAATGAGTCTGAAGGGTTTTTTTGTTTGTTTGTGTTTTTTGTTCTGATATAGTCCCACATGGGGAATATGTGACAAGGCAGGGAGAGGAGTCAAGGATCCTACACAACAATAACTACAGTGCGAGAGAGAGAGAGAGAGAAAGAGATAACCAGTCAGACCTGACACCCAATACTGAGATATAGCATATGCCAGGCTAGATTATATTTAATCTCTCACACACCTGTCACACTCTCATTCATCACCCATGGCTACTAGCATGCTCCCTGAACCTCCACTTGAACTTTAATCATCAAAGTGCCATGTGCACCTAAAAGATTTAGGTGGAATACTGAGTGAAAATGATTTAATCTAAATCTCAGAAGAGGCTGGGGGAATTTCAGGGCAGATGTCATTTAGGATGAAATAAATGTGTGATCACATGTGTTATGGGAGGATCATCCATATTCTGCAAGGATCTGCAAGGATTGTAATAAGAAATTTTTGTTAAATAATAGGGTTTTGTTTTTAATAAAATCTAAATTATTGACACCCAATAAGATTATGTACAGTAAATGCATATAGCCAATAAAATGATATAATATATTATATATCCTTTTTAATAATTGCCCTCAGCAGCCAGGATCTGTTTTGATTTTTTTTCTTTTGACCAACTGTATTGTTACCTTTGAACAAATATGCTTCTGATCGATTGATTGATCAGAACGTGTACTTCTGGCTATAAGTCAAATCATGCAATGGTTTCTATAGTAACAATTAACATGGACTTGCATGGCGGATGCTTTACACATGTTAGAAATATTTGTGATGGTTAATATGGTTACTGTTTATTTACCATTTTTGGAAGAAGTCTCCAAGTGTCGCCACTTAACATTAAAATTTCCAACATGGTAAAGTCTTTACAGTAGATAGCTATACACTTTCTCATAAATATGAAGCTGCATGCTTGTTTCATTAATTCAAGATAAAGAAAAAAGAGCGTCTGTTTATAGCTACTATAATGTAAGTGTTGAACTTGTTTCGCAGAGGTTCAACAATAAATGCAACTACAGATAGATACAATTTACAATGTGTCATTCACTAATCAATAAAAAGGTTAATGTTGTCAAATTGCAGTAGTATCAGAGCAATTAAACACTTCATGCTGTTATTCATATAATAATCAACTTCAGGGTAGTAACACCAACTCTGCTTTGCATCATTCCTTGTCACACCACCATCTCATTGATTATTTCCCAGTAACAACATGCGCCCAAGTGTTTTATGCCTTCTAAATCATCCATCACCATGAGTGCTGCACTCCCATGCCATCTCCCTCAATTTAAAGCTAGGGTAGGCAGTTTATTTTAGAAGCATTTTTTGTTGCATTTCTTGAAATTCTCTTTATATCCCGACTGCAATGAATAAATCAAATGCTCTGACAATGCAAAGAAATAAAAAATCCAACATCTGTGTCAGTCAAAGGGCTGTAAAAAGCCCGTCCAATGATTTCATTTGGTTTGCATGAAACGATTGGATGGCTGCCTGCCTACCTGTGCAAACTCTGCAGGTGCACTCATTGTGCTTAACTGGAATCTTCTACAAGGCTAGTCAGACATATTGCTAAAGCTAGCAAGGTAGCAGAGAAATAGCAACCAAGATATCCACTTTTACCTAACGTTAAACCTACGACAGCTTGCACCGGTAGACAAAGCATGAGAAGAAAGACTGAAGTAGAAAAGGCTTTGAAACAAAGAGGTTGGATAAAGCATGAGTGAACATTGGTATGTCTTTTCAATGATGATGGCGACAACTGAGGGAATTGATGTGCCTCAAAAGTGACACCAGGGTTGCTGAATTTCTGTTGGACAGGTAATTATCTGGTTTGTTTTATTTTGGGAGGGAATTTGTTATTTTCCTGAACTGTACCCATGTTTAGTGTTTACATTCATTATAAATGTTAGGTGTTTTCTTACATGTGAATGAGACATGAAGTAGTTATACAGTATAATAATGATGCACTACGCTCCTCTTCCCAACACTCTCTTTCTTATGGTCTCATCTTCGAGCAGTGGTCAGGCAGTGTGCATTCATGTTTATTCAGGAGTGGTTTTGGAGGAATGCCTGAAGGGAGGGGGTGGGATTTTTCAATTGCATACTTTCAAAATCTAGCTTACTCTTGTTGGTTTCTCCAATGTTGCCTACCCTACAATCAAACACTGACAACTTAAGCTGTTGGGAAAACCTAAGCTGTTTGTATTGACAGCATAATTTCCAACCCTAAGGAAGCTGAATAAACCATTCTTGGCATTTCTAACACTAATCTATGTTCAAGTCTGCCTTGTCTTTTCTTTTTCTTTGTAAAAACATGGAGGTGTGCTCTTATAGGAAAATAATAAACATAATTATGGACACTTTTTGAAAATATAATATCAATTGAATAAAACATGCAATGTGTGATATTTTGAGCAGATCTGGATGCTGTAAAGTTTTAGTTTAACATTGAGCTTTTTCTTCCTCAGATTGTATCATATTTTCTGAAAAACACTTGTTTCAAAGTAGTCTGCACCAATAGAATTAATATTTAATGAAGTCTCCTCTGGAGAGAATAACATAACTGAGACTCTCCTGGAATAATGAGGTAGGAACTTCAGCTTGGCTTTTAATGGGATTAGTATCCAGGTTTTTTTTTTTACTAGAGTATTGTGCTGTGTGGGTGTATTAGCTGCTTGGGTATTTTTTATATTACTTATCAGATTTGTGCAGGTCAACAATCATATGTCTCTTTTATGGTAAAGATCTTAAGTTTCCTCCAAGTGATGGATGATGAAGTGATTTTACAGGTGTGCTGGCTCATATTTGGTCTCAACTCGGCCCATGACCCTCTCACCTGTTTTATGTTTTTATTTATTAGGGCCTAAATAACAATTGTGTGGTCCTCACCAACTTCTATAAACTAACAAATAACCTCAGGTGACAAGAAGAAACTCAATATGTAGTCATTTTTCCCAAAAAGTAAACCCTTTTTAAACAAGAAACAATTTGATCAATCTCAATGGCGTGCACAGGAAATTCATTTAAGTGTGTATGTCACCTGACTCGGAAAATGAGCAACTTTCCCTGAATAAATATTGACATAACCTTTGGACTTGAAATACAGGCTATCACTTTGAGAGACCCCTCAGCATTAACCCTTCTGCTGAACTCTTCCTGAATCACTTTTCCTCCCTCCTTGCTGATTCTCTCCCTTCTTCCACCTCTTTAATTTGCCTTTTTGATCTCATCCGCCTTCATTTCATTTTTAAATTAATTAGACTACATGTCATCCAGGACGTTCACACACTCTCTGCCACTTAATTTCCTTCATTACCCTTTCCATCCATTTGTTCAGTTCAGCAAGAGGTTCTGTAATTCACACAGACACCCACAGGGCAGTAGCTTTGTTTAACAGAAAATGCACTTTGACCATCTGCATTTAAATGTTATTTTTTAATGAACATCATACCGTGGTGTAAACCTTAGGTTTGTATCCACATCATAGAATCTTATTCGGAAAGAAAAAAACAGGACATTGTGTACAAGAACACTGACAGAAAAAAAGAAACAAATGGGTGATTGAGACAAAACTGGCACATCAATTTAAACAAGAGTGGAAAAAAAGGAGTGACATGACCTCCTGTGGGAAGCAGTCAAAATACATTAACTATTTCCACAAGAACAGCCTCAGTATAAGAGAATGAAGGTCCATGGTCAGGCTTCTCATTAGTTGTGTTTAAACCTGAGAAGTGGAAAATTAGTCATGGCCCTCACATTTTATTAGAACTTAATAATTCATGTGTGTTTATTCCTTTGTGAGAAAAGGGCAAGAGTGCAGCAATATATTACATATTTTATGTGTTTGGTAACACATTTATTTCAAAGGTCCTTATTGTGGGTAGACAGTTCAAGAGCCTGATTTTAAAATCTTGGACACTATTCACTTGTTATAACTTCAAGAGTATCTCTGAAGATTTAAGAAATATCTCACATAAAATATCCTTCCATTCCTCTTCATTTAGTTATTTAACGTGATCGTGCTTCATAATTGTGTAAATGCAAAATTATTTACTGAAGTTGGAAGTGTTTATAACTTTAACCCATGTAGTAACCCATGGAAGCGTATCGTTAATAATCAACAATGCAGAGATGTAATGTGGAGTTACTGTTACCACCGCAATGTTATTTCCTTTAGCCCCATGTGTTTCATTGCCCTTGTATCACAGCATTTTTCCAATGCTAACAATTTATCAAAGAAGACACATCTGGAATTCGGAATTTCCTGCTTGTGATTAGTTATGTGCTTTCTTATACTTGTTTATCCATTTATTGTTACATTTATTGTTGTGGAATGTCCATTATCACTTGTATTATAGCAACTAAAATCAATTTCTCTTGAAGTTAATAAGACAAAAAAACAGTTTGTCATGTTACCATAAAGGCAAGGACCTAAAACGTTTTCTGTGTTCTGTGTATTTCTCTCCTAACAGAAAACCGACTTTTACACACATTTTTAAGTCTTTTCTTTGGAGCGCCTGCCATACAAGTGCCTGTGTAAGTTAATAACAAATAAAAAACTTGAGAGATAAGAAAGGAAACTTACAGATAAAACAGTCTCCAACTGTCTATCCATTGTGCTCAATTTTGTTTCTTCAAGGTTGAGTTTCAGGTGATGGGTTTTTATCCATGAAGTGGTGCCAAAATGTAGTCTGATATGTTCTGACTGATTTGCGAGGTGGAGAAAAAGTAGAACGTAAAAAAGTAGAAAAGCCATTAGATTTCATGACTGAGCCCAGACACATAGTACACAAGGAGAAGAAGAGTGGAACAAGAACTAACATCTGGGGCACTCCTGCAATGAGTTTGTCAGGGTGATTTAACTGAACATCTACATTCTATGTGGTGGAATCACTATTTAATAAAAGAGGTCTTTCAGAGTTATACATGTGCTTTTTGGAAAAGACAAACTGCTCCTGGCAGGACTATTTAATTTCCCCAGGTTCTCCAATCAGTCCATTACTGCACTTCTTCCATCTGCTTCATGACACTGCTTGTATCAGATTTAATGAACTGTTTGTCTACCAAGCCATAAACTATCCCCATACTTTCCAAACCCCAACACATTCATTTTAGGCCACTTACAAGGAAGACATGCATCAAGACTCTCCTCTGTCCTGTCACCCAGGTGGTGGAATAAACTTCCACTGGCTGTCCCAACAAACAAAGACTGAGGACCTACATCTTCACTAAGCACTTATATCAGCAGTAATTTACACTTTAGCAGGCACTGCTGACACTTCACACACTTTTAGAGGCGGCACTGTGGTGAAGGCATTGGGATGCTGATCGGGAGGTCATATCTCAGCACTGACAAGCTGCCATTGTTGGGCCATTGAGCAAGACTTTTAGGTAGATAGATAGATAGATAGATAGATAGATAGATAGATAGATAGATAAATTACTTTATTAATCCCCAAAGGGGGATACAGTGTTACAGGAGCAATTCACATAAAACACAAAACGCACATTGAGGCAGGTAAAAATCTATATAGATCAATATATGTATCTTAAATAAAAAGACATAATAAAAATAAAATAACTATATATCGTAGCTATACAGAGTAAAAAAATGTAATTACGATATATGTGCAATTTAAATGTCCAGTGTGCAATTAAATGTCCCTAATTGTTCTATTTAAATGTCCAGTGTGCACTGTGTCCTGCCACTCAGAAGATAGATCTCCTCTCCTTGCACAAAGAGAGTCAATATATAGTGTTATTGTTGTGGGCAGGAATGACATTCTGTAGCGGTTCTTGTTGCAGCGGATTTGAAGGAATCTCCCACTGAAAACACTTTGCTGTCTGACCAATAGGTCATGCATCAATAGTTCATTAAGCCTTAAATGCTAAGTTGTATCCTGTCTTAATTGTAAGCCACTTTCCATAAAAGCATCAGCCAAATGAGATAAATATAAATCTATACTAGAGAGGCATCAATGCCATTTTGTTCCAGATGAAGACCCAATCCCAGTTCCCCCTCTTAGCCCTACCGCTTAGTCCTACCCCTTTCCCATTTCCCATTTCTTCTATCGAGGGGTTGTCCAATTGAAAAGTGGAAATATCAAGCCAAAAATGTGTTCAAATGAAAGAAAAATATTGCTCATTTTAAATATACTCTTGTGTTAAAAGGTAAAAGTAAATTTTTGATTTACTGGTTGAGGGTGAAGGCTGCCAGGTCGCTACACTGTGAAATTGAGTGGATTTGCAACCAAGATTTTTCTCTGCAACATACGGCAATCTAAAATAGGTCTCGACACCTAACAATTTAATATTATAATATTAATATAATATTATAATAGTAATATTTTTAACTTTTTAAGCAATATGTAAGACATGTGTTTTCATGGTGTGGAAGCAATAACATACTTTTAAGAACTACAAAAAAAAACCTTCTACTGTTTCCTTGCTGTATTAGAGGGTCTCATGTTAGCATGATCTATTCTTATATTACTTTTTATTTTTTATCTTAAGTTTTTATATAAGTCATTCTTGATAAGGGTAGTTTTGTCTACCGGAGAATCCTGCATCACATGGGGAGGTGGAGAAGAGGCAGAAATAGAAACCGAGCATCCTCGATAACACCAACCCCAGTGCTGAAACACCAAAAAAAAAAAATAATAATAATAATCAGTCCGGGAAACATCCTAGTTCCTAGTTCTGGCGACTGAAAGCTTCCTGCTGTCAATGTATTGGACTTATCACAGTTTTAAACAAGATATAAATACAAGATAAATGGGAGGTTTGATCCCTATGAAACTGATCAAATCTCTGTATTTTTAGCTACAACACACCTGGACATCTACTACCTTGTGAATACCTACTTAACATTACAAATCTCAGGAGCTGAAGGTCTACAGGACATGTCTATTAAATTGGAAAATTCTTGGACTTTTACACAAATAAGCAAATAGTTTTATTTTTACACAGAATTTGTGTACTTTGTACTTCATTATACTTCTTTTTAGTGAAAGGTTGAGGAGGAATGACAAAAAAAAAAATTATACCAACACAATCTGAAAACAGACTACTGGGAGTTCAGGGCACACATTGCTGCCAGGTGGAAAGGTATATGTTAAATTAAACTTGAAATAAACCTTTTATCAGTGTGTAATGTAGGGATAAACTTCAGACTGCAAGGATATATACAATGTTTGAAGAAAAAAGTCTGTAATCCCAAAGCACCCCTTGGTTTCTTTGGGTTCAACACCAAAGATCCATGGGTTCAGATTCCTCATACATTCCTTACATTTCTCATTCTTGTAACTACAGCGATTTCCTTATTAAAATATTGTCTTTTGCATTTGGAATTTAACTGAAAAAATGTACATATATTTATAGCTTCTTTTTTAATTTACTTATTATTATAAAATACTTTTGAATTTTATTTTTTATTTATTGTATATTATTATTATGTATTATTCTATGCTTGTGTACTTATTATCTCTTTTTTGTGTGTACATTTTTGCTTCACCTGATATTTTGTCTTTGTACATATTATTATTAGTAGTAGTAATAGTAGCAGTAGTAATATATTTTTGATAACTGAATAATGAACCTTGGCTTATACTCCAAGGCTTATATGCTCTCCTCCTCTCTCTCTCTCTCTCTCTCTCTCTCTCTCTCTCTCTCTCTCTCTCTCTCTCT
>JAQMYM010004296.1:0-14346 GCA_030014255.1 Parauchenoglanis ngamensis | reverse complement strand
CTTTTAAAGTCATAAAAATAAAGAAATAATTGAATTAGAAGGTGACCCCAAACTTTTGACCGGTAGTGTATATATAATACTGATTATATTGTATAATGTTGTGTGATTTCATATATTGTATATTGTAAGAAAGCAATGTGCGATGGGGAAGTGTAGGTGCAGTTCGTGAAGGTTGCATCGCCGCGTGGCTTGCTTCGGGGTTCTGAGCTCCGCAGGGTGCAGCAGAGGAGGCAGCGACATGCAGCAAAGTTAATTTTCAGAGTCTCGTGGTTTTTCGGCCAGAGATCCCTCATGACAAGTCTGTATGGGGAGAGAGAAAAAGAGAGCGAGACACAATCTTGTCAGTCCTGTTTCACGTCTCTCACCATGTTCTGCCGCTGCCTCCTTTTTATCCGACGCCGCCGCGGGCTGGAGAATGGCTGGTAATTCCTCTCCAGCTGTGCCAGATCTGATAGCTCCTCACCTCTCGTTATCCCACACTGACGTGCGGCAAGGATTACTGGTCTATTCTGGGGTTTTCCGGCAGGGAGGAGCGCTTGCCTTTCAGAGACGGCGGGACTGTGTAGCCACAGACGTCACAATATATTCTAGATTCTAACTCGAACTATATAGATCTAAATTACAGCTCTAAAGCAATAATAAATGTATAGTTATAAATGTATCTCACTGCATCCAGTCACGTCTGAATAAGAATTTAACCTGGATTAATGAATTAACTAGTTTTAGATATTAATCAGGTTATCATTAATTATATAGTTTAAGACCTCAAGCAATCAGGCAGATATTTTCACTACTCTTGACTGATTTTAGGCATTTTATTTCATAATGAAGTTATTGTAAATAGCAAATAACAGTTACAGTATAATATGAATTCATATCTAACATTCTGCTTCTCTCTGTTGTTTATACAGGTTCTCACTCAGGGGTAAGTCAGTAACTGGCTGATTTTCATTTATCTACTTATCACATATATCAATGAGTAATATAGACATGTGTAAAAGATGAAAGTTGCTTTTATCAGCAGGGTTTTTTTTATTTTAATTTACCAACCAGGATGAAATGCTCAATTGATTTTCACTAACACATTTTATTTGATATGTTCATTTAAATGTCATGTGTTGTAACACAGCACTAGTGCACACGACTCCTTCATATATCCTGCTGCCTGCTGAAACTTCAGCTATAAGAACCGCTTTACTAGTTGAGTAAAGTAGTTGTACAGACTCGAATAAGGTCTTTGTGTGATGTGAAGAAGGGAAAAACCCAGCTCATAGCTGAAACGTTAGCTACAGACCTTCTGCTGCATTAAAGACTTTTATAATAAAGGATATTATCCAGAATGACTTACATTTATAGCTTTATTATACTCACTGATATAACACTGATCAGAGCAGACTGGGGTGATGTGTGTCATAGGCTTTACAGTGTCACTTATCAAAAGTTTGGATACATTACATTAGAAGAAGAAATACACAGCACCATTATTAATCATGATCTTAATAATATTATCTTAAAGGTCTAATGTACTATAATATCTAATAAAATCAAATGAAACTTCCCCAAATTTCTGATGAGCAGCACTGCAGTGGCTTTTACATATATAACCTCAATCTGCTCAAATCACAATGTTATGCTGTGACGTTATCAATGAATTATAGAGATACACGTTAACACAAACACATCACATGCAGTTTTACTTCAATTTTTCTTTAAAACGTCATGTGGCTCAGCACAGTACTAGTGCCTGCTGCTCATTCTCAGATCCTGCCACCTGCTAAACTGCACACATCAGCTGAGGACAACAAACCTGTGTTGATTTCAGAAAACTCAAAATAAATGAAAACTTCATTGCTCCAGATTCTTGGGGTTTGTTGTCATGATTGTTGTACAGGAAAACTTTCTCAGACATACTAGCTCAAAATCTACTGAAAATACTCAGTTTGTTTATTTCCTTATTTGTGTAACTATATTATTATTATTATTATGATGATGATGATGATTATTATTATTATAAAATAATGAAATAATCCTGATTATCTTAAGTTCTCTCTGAAAAATAGACATTATCCTGTAAGCAGCCATGAACGGCTCCAAATCCCTCTTTTTCACCTTGTAAAACATGTTTATTTCAGCCGTAACACTGCAATAACACTGAGGGTTTATTTCTGTTTGTGACTTTATTTTCTTTCACGAGTCCAGATTGATTTGATTGATGATGTAAGCAGATTATATTTTCTTTTCTAATCACACATCTATAGTTACAGTATCTTTATTATATAAAGGATTATTATTATATAATCTGAAATAACACAGTGAAAGACCGGCTTTACAGTAATTTTCCACTTTTTTTAATGTAACATGTGACACCAGTCATGAACACTCACATCGTATCATTTACTCCTGCAGTGGGCATCTGCTTTACTAAAGCCAGAAGAGCCAAGTAAGTGTAAGACAATCACATGTATTGAAGATTAGCAGACACAAAACTGATTCTTTTATGAATCTCCTCTGAAGGATCAGTTTGATTAGATGCTCAACTAGATTACCTTGATTTTATTTGAATATGACGGCACAGCCTTTCTACTGCTCCTTTTTCTCTTCCTCTGTTAGTAACAATGTCCTCTTTAGCTTTTCCTCTTATATTAACATTTATGTACAATAGACCTGTTTGGAAGCTCCTTGTTTGAGCTGTTTAATAGAATAAACACTTTCTTTAGCTTTTTATTTTTAATAAAGATAACCTGAATAAATTATATAATGTTTTTAAAGTCCCTTAGGTTGATGTTTGGCTTTTGGCATTATATTAAAAATGGCCGTGTGGTTTAATCAGCAAAAGTTTGTGCTGATTTGGTCAATTCTGTTACTGATGATCAGTTTTATATACTATTTTAAGAACTTGTAAAATATGTAAAGAGAATTAATAATTATATTTGTACACGGCAATGGAACGCTGTAAATCTCTCTAAACTTTCAAGTTCAGCACTGATGCAGCAAAAACCTGAAATTTGCCTTCACTGCAAATGCCACTATATATTTCCTTCTGGGTAAGGTCTGCAGTTAGATTACTAGTGGAAAATTGATGGTTGGTGAACAGCACTTTCCTTTGAGTGTGTTATGCCACCCCTGACATTACATAAACATATGTGCATTGCATGTTTTGTTTTGTTTTTACATAAACCCAGGTCCATAAAGGCATGGTTTGACTGGTTTGTTGTGGAGTAACCAGTCCCATGTTCCAATACTTTTTAATCATTTGAAAAATAGGTAGGTTCAAACAATTGGAGTAGTAGTGGTTTCCTCTGCCAGCAGGGGGGTCTGTCCTTTGATAAATGTTCATTCTTGGTACACAGTTGCACTGTCTGAGAGCCTGGGATCGATTGGCCTTAGCTATTCTAAGGACTCCCTTGTTTTCTGATCTGAAGGCAGTTTCTCAGGTTTTAAGTAGTGTAAAATAGTTATTATCATCTATATGTATCTTATAATATAAAGTATGGTTGTCCGCTAACTAAAAAGCCTTTATATTATGGAAAATGTCCTCATGGCACTAATTCAATTGACATTTTGCTGAGAGATTTTATTAATAATTTCTCTGATTTCTAAATAAGAATTTTATTTATAAAAAATTTTAACTCCTCAAGACACAAATATTTTACTACTATCAAATGAACCTTGGACAGATTTATAATGCTGTTAATAAATAATTAGACAATGACAGCATTAATATAACATGATATAACATAATATAATATAATATAATATAATATAATATAATATAATATCATATAACAAAGTAATATGGTTAAAGCTTTAGCATTATACACAGTTAAATATCATAATGACTTTATATCTTACATAATGTCTGACATATTTTCTGTTCTTTTATACAGGTCATCGCAGTTTTGCTTGGTTTTCTTGTATCTGCGCTCTCCCATTGCAGCTTTGCGTGCTTGTAGAGTCTGTTTTGCTTGGTTTAACATCGCATGTGTGCTCTCGTATAAAAGACAGTGATCTCACTCCATAAGAACGACAGCATTATTATAATATAAAACTATTTAGTTAAAGCTTGAGCATTAGTTAAACAGTTCAATAGTGTAATGAATGTATATCTTACATAATGTCTGACATATTTTCTGTTCTGTTATACAGGTCCTCACTCAGTGGTAAGTCCATAACTCTGCTTTGACACTCTGCTGATGGTAACTGATGATATTTCCAATCAACGCAAATATAAATGACAGAAAGAATTTTAACACCGTTTCATTGTGTAACTTCAACCAGTAGAAAGGCAGCTGCAAGGAAGAACTTGCACTGCACTGTGATGCTGTTCCCCTTTTCTTATTTAAAGACAAAATAATGGTGAAATTTCCACCCAGAGGACACATTTATTCACTAGAGGCCATGATAATGAATTTATTCGAAGCCACAGTGGGTGTTGTCATACTCATGAATTGTGCACATGTACATGTAGTATATCATTCTTACTGCAACTACAAATTATTTTGATAATCAAATCTGTTGATTATTTGTCGTTGATTATTCAATTAGTTTTATTGTTAAAAATCTATTATATACAAAATATATTTATTTAATATACCTATTTGCAGCATTTTAATCAGCACTACTACAGATCTTTTTCTTAAATAGGCTTAAATAAATAGCAGTTCATTAATTACAACATTAGTGACATTTATCAGATTATTTATCTCAGTATGAGAATATTATCAACTGCTCATGTTAACCAAATGAGACACTCAGACTAAGTCAAGGTGACGGGATTATGTACATCTTTTACTGCTTATCACTTTTTTAATCACGAACCACACATTTTGTATCTGTGAGTCTGTATTTCAAGCCAAGATTTGTTCAAATTTTGAACAGACAACAGCTCTGTTCTCATGTTTTGCCTAACCCTCAGTAAGTAAAACTGATGTGTGAATGCGCACTCTGCACTTCACCCTGTGTTCTCAATAAGCACATTAAAGCAAGCCACACAACGAAGACTCCTGCCTTCATAAGAAACCAGTCGAGAGCCTACCTTTTAGTAAGATAGACAGAATCCTGCTTCAGTCTGATTAATGCCATGCAATAATGGTTGTTTTTTTAGAAAACTACCCATAACATTACCAGTTACATTACAATATTGATTTTATGAACAGAGGGTTAAGCAAAATATCAGTACTGGAAAGTGAATCCACGTCCTTGAAATAGAGGTCCTGTGTCTTCACCTTTACACAGCAGCACTGTGATAGGCCAACAAATTTTACTTTTATTTGTCAGATCAGTGCATTGAGAGAATGATTATCAATGTTCCTGTGTGTGTCGCATTGAAGATGATGTCATGGCTATGACAACTCATGAAGACATGATCTGTGTTCTTTTTAAAAAGAATAAATAGATTTGTTTTTCATGATTAAACTGCATAATTAAATCATTAAAGTCAGTCTGCTTAGTGTGATTTAAGTGCAAGTTTTGAGTTCACTTAGATAAGCCACATGATATACTGTATGTGCAACGATTTTTGTATTCATGAAATTTATGTCTTTTCATGATTTATTTAATGCTTATGTGTCTGAACTTTGTTTATATATTGTGTTTATTTATTGTGATTTTATGATTCTGTCTCGCTGTCTTAAATGTACATTTGACACCATGCATGAAACATTCACACTCTGTAATTCCCTTCCACAGGTCACATGGAATAAAGGATGGTCAAGTGAGTATGAACAGGCTGGAATGGAGACAAATGCTGACTAAATGTACTGATGCTGCATAAATAAATATTTAATTCCGTAGTTTAAATATATATGGCTGTAGACTAGTGACCTACAGACTGAAACTGAGAGCTAAAAAGCTAAGATTTGTTTTTACAAATTCCTGATGAGATTGTACATCACGTATAATGAAACGTATTCTGTATAATGAAATTCAGGGTATGTTTTAGTTAATTTAGTCACATAGTAGTTTAAACTAAAGAATTAAATGTTTTACAAATATGGGTTAAGACTGTTGTCTAATTGTCTCATGCAACTGGAGTTCAGAGACGTCTTCATACATTTTAAATAGAAAGGAAAAACTCTTTCAAAATAAATGGTTTTTAGAGAATAATTTACAATATAAAGCTAAACAAAACACATTACTAACAAACATTGGGTGGAAGGGACTAAATTAGGATTTAAACAGAATATTGGGCCTTATTCAGCATAATTATATACAGTCACATCTGTACAGAAAATATACACAATATCCACCAACAATATTCCAACTGATTAAACTAATATTAACATCTGTACTGTGCCGTCTCAAGGGAGCAAAGCCAATGCAAGTTGTTTTTATTTTTTTAAGAACGTTCTGATTAAACTGTATAATATTGTATGATTTAATATACTGTAAATATTCTAGATTTCAACTCAAACTATATAGATCTAAATTACAGCTCTAAAGCAATAATAAATGTATACGTATAAATGTATCTCACTGCATCCAGTCACGTCTGAATAAGAATTTAATCTGCATTAATGACTTAACTAGCTTTGAGTATTAATCAGGTTCTCATTCATTATATAGTTTAAGACCTCAAGCAATCAGGCAGATATTTTCACTATTCTTGACTGATTTTAGGCATTTTGTAGCTTCATGATGCATTTAGTGTAAATAGCAAATAACAGTTACAGTATAATATGAATTCCTATCTAACATTCTGCTTCTCTCTGTTGTTTATACAGGTTCTCACTCAGGGGTAAGTCAGTAACTGGCTGATTTTCATTTATCTACTTATCACATATATCAATGAGTAATATAGACATGTGTAAAAGATGAAAGTTGCTTTTATCAGCAGGGTTTTTTTTATTTTAATTTACCAACCAGGATGAAATGCTCAATTGATTTTCACTAACACATTTTATTTGATATGTTCATTTAAATGTCATGTGTTGTAACACAGCACTAGTGCACACGACTCCTTCATATATCCTGCTGCCTGCTGAAACTTCAGCTATAAGAACCGCTTTACTAGTTGAGTAAAGTAGTTGTACAGACTCGAATAAGGTCTTTGTGTGATGTGAAGAAGGGAAAAACCCAGCTCATAGCTGAAACGTTAGCTACAGACCTTCTGCTGCATTAAAGACTTTTATAATAAAGGATATTATCCAGAATGACTTACATTTATAGCTTTATTATACTCACTGATATAACACTGATCAGAGCAGACTGGGGTGATGTGTGTCATAGGCTTTACAGTGTCACTTATCAAAAGTTTGGATACATTACATTAGAAGAAGAAATACACAGCACCATTATTAATCATGATCTTAATAATATTATCTTAAAGGTCTAATGTACTATAATATCTAATAAAATCAAATGAAACTTCCCCAAATTTCTGATGAGCAGCACTGCAGTGGCTTTTACATATATAACCTCAATCTGCTCAAATCACAATGTTATGCTGTGACGTTATCAATGAATTATAGAGATACACGTTAACACAAACACATCACATGCAGTTTTACTTCAATTTTTCTTTAAAACGTCATGTGGCTCAGCACAGTACTAGTGCCTGCTGCTCATTCTCAGATCCTGCCACCTGCTAAACTGCACACATCAGCTGAGGACATCTATAAGAACTGTTACTAGTTAGTAAATGAGCTTAAATGGACTCGAATAATGTATATATGTGTGAGGCCAGGAGGGGAAAAACAGCTTTCAATGATTTCTTCGAACTGTATTTTTCTGTTGCAAAATGATTGTATAACATCCATCTTTAATAGACAAAAAAAACAATTTGGCACACAAGTTTGAATTTATTTTTGTTTATTTAAATATTAGGTGTGCTGTATGTATAAATTTGACCCTGTGTTGATTTCAGAAAACTCAAAATAAATTACAACTTGTGCTCCAGATTTTTGGGGTTTGTTTTCATGTTTATTGTACAACCATTCCCTAGGAGGAAAAAAAGCAGTTCAAGAAAATCACTGAAAGCGCAGTATTTCCATGATGTTCATGTCCATGATGACATTCATGTCTGTGTCTGTAAATTTCTGACCACAACTGTAGCAACTTTTATAGCAGATTTATCAGTCTTTCACCAGGTCACTTCAGGTTTTCTCTCTTGAAGAGGCTTGTCACTTTACCTGTTGTTGTAGTTGTTGTTGTTGTTGTTGTTGTATAAAAATCCTTTGTACCTTAAGTTCGCTTTGACAAATAGACATTCAATGTTTCCCTCATTTAAGCAGTCATGATTGGTTCATATCAAATCCCTCTTTATTATCTTGTAAAACATGCCTACAGTGTGACCAGTAATAATCAAGTAATAATGTAATCACACAGTGTAAGACAGACTTTTCTGTACCTTCCAGTTTTTCAAATGTAACATGTGGCACCAAGCATGAAAACTCATATTGTATTATTTACTCCCGCAGTTAAGACAATCTGCTGTACGTAAGAATGAAGAGACATGTGAGTATAAGTCAGTCACAAATATTCAGGGAGAGCAGACACAAAACTGATCCTTTTACAAAGATCCTGTAAAGGATCCTTCCTCTCATTTCTGATCGGGCAAAACTGTGTAGATCATGAGCAGGGTTCACTGCAGACAAAATATTTTGGACAAACCTGCTAAATTCATGTTTGATTAGAAACTCAGCTAGATTAGTCTGACTTTTATTTGAATGTATTGGCACAGGCTTTCTACGCTTCCTTTTTCTCTTATGATGTTAGCAGCAATGTTATCTTTAGCTTTTCTTCTTTATATAAACATTTAGGTACAACAGTCCTATTTGGAAGCTCCTTGGTGGAGCTGTTTATTAGAGTAGACACTTTGGAGTTTTCTATTAAAAACCTGAAAAAATGTTTTATGCTTCCAAAGTCCCTTAGGATGAAATTTGGCTTTTGGAATTATATTAAAAGTGACAGTGTGACTTCAGCAAAAGTTTGATTTGGTCAGTTCTGTTACTTACGATCAGTTTTATACATTATTTTAAGAACCTGTAAAATATGACATGGGACTTCCTAATGATATTTGTGCATGGAGATGGAGCGCTGTAAATCTCTGTAAACTTTCGGGCTTAAGAAAAAAAAGTGATTAATGAGTAATAATGTAGTGTGTGTTATTAAAGTGTCGGAACTTATAAAAACCTTAGTTAGTATTAGATGAAAATTGCACACTTCTACTGTTAACAGCTTAATTGCTAAAATATCCTTTATCTTCAATGAATAATCAAAGTTAATAAATAGTTTTTGCTGCTTGTCCACAGATAGAAAGTATTTGGTTTGTATTACTGGAAAAACACTGAATTACCACAACGACTTCATAGATCGTCTTAAAAAACAAACACGTCTGCAGGAGGTTTCTACAGTGGATGCGTGTGATTTTATTCTGGGTTTCTGCCCCGTTGTGTCACGAGCTGGAACTGACATTGAAGCAGCAGTGAAAAAGCTTCAGACTATTTCAGGTATTCACACAATATTTTTTTAAAATAAAGCATTAATTATTTATTAAATAACTTTTGTATGTATTGAATAAATGTTTAATTTTTTTTTTAGAAACTAAAGCTGCAGTTCTGGTGGTGCTCCATCACACGTTTGATACAGAGAGTGTTGTACCAGACAGCAGCAGATCTGTAAACAGAGAGAACACCAGCACAGTCGACTGTCTGTTCCATGAAGATCAGGGATTACTGCGCTGTTGTAAGAATGATGAATCACTGTCCAAAACTTTAGAATATATAAAATTTCAGGTACTTGTTGATTATTTATTTATTTGCTTGTTTGTTTATTATCTTTTAGGCTAATTCATTCTTAATAACGATTCACATTTAAGTTGTTACCAAAAATAAAGGCATAAGTGAAGCAATAACCTACATTTCTGGACTTGAAATATTACATAGATAATTACATGATGTTATAATTATAATAATCATGTGTTGTTTCAAGAGCACTGTCATCTTTACTATAGTAATTTGTGTAATTTCTTCACACAATTGGTCCTAAAGTGTGTATAATACACCTGACCAGATGCTTTCTGGTGCAGCTTAAGGTCTTGTAACATCTACTCCACATATTTGCAATTATTTACCCCTGCACATTAAAGCCTTCTACTATTTTAACAGGAGAAAGAAGTATATAAAAAAGTGATGAAGCAAGGAGGCTGTGTAAAGTCAGGCAAGTGTGACAGATTTTGTTTCTTTCATATAGTGGAGATCAAATTTACAGAACAAATTACATATTCCTAATTTTTAAAGTCATTGCTTATCCCAATTTCAAGTTATTCTAACATGCTCACATAACATAGAAGGGATGAAGTTGAAGTGCATTTCATAACTTAATATTCCATGTCACAATAATAAAAAAAAAAATTATGAGAAATTTGAAAAAGAACTGTGTAACATTTCAGAACACGTTAGAGAACACTTTTTTATACTTCAGTTAATATATACAATATATATATATTAATATTAGGCAAGCATTCAGTGTGTGTGTGTGTGTGTGTTTGTATGTGTGTTTAATAAATTCTCTGACGTAGAACTGAGATATGAGGAAGAAAGCAAAGAGAAAGAACTACTAAATGATACACACACGAAACTAGAGAAGATGGCTAATGAGACAAAGGACAGCGAAAAGGCTCATCATGAGCAAGATCAACAACTGAACGAAAAAGACACACACATACTGGAGCCACAAATATATATGAAAATAATGAAGGAAGGACTTGTGGAGAGGCAGAAAGAAATAGATAAGGAAAATGAACAGCTGAAAGACTTAGAAAAATGGTTCAACAATAATAAGAAGATTCTTTCTGAGAAAGATGCTGAGTTAGTGAAAACAAATGAACAACTTCTAAATGCCACTAAACAGAGAAACAGAGAACTGGAGAATATGAACAAACTGCTGAGTGAGAAAGATGCACAGCTGAAGAATACAGATAAAGAGCTGGAAACCAGTAAAAATCAACTGGAGACACTGGGACAGGAGCTGCAGGGCAAGAAGAGACAACTACAGGAGATGATGACCGTACTGGAACAACAGAAAACTGAGTTAGCAGAAACAAACAACCTTTTGGCAAAAAATACAGAAGCACTGCAGGTGAAGGAGAAGATATTAATAGAGAAGGACACAGAAATAAACGAGGTGAAGGATGAACTGGAAAAAACAAGGACAAAGTTAGAAGAGAATCAGACACAGTTAAAACAAGAAAATAGACGACTGGAGATTGTGGTCAAAAGACTGGAAAATGGTGCAAATAAACTGGAGTCACTGGTACAGGAGCTGCAGAATGAGAACAGACGACAAAATGAACAGATAACAAAACAGAAAACTGAGTTAGTAGAAAAAAATAAACAGCTTGAAGAGAAAGAGAGTCTTCTAACTGAGAGAGAGACACAGTTAATGGAAAGAGACAAACAGCTTCAGGAGAAAGACAGACTTCTGACAGAAAATACACAAACACTTCAGATGAAGGACAAAGCACTGGAAGAGAAGGGCACAGAAATCAAAAAGGTAAAAAAACAAAAGGGAAAAACTAATAGCATCAACAGATGAAACAGAAAGAGACTGAGCACTGTGTCAACACACCTGTAAGAAACAGGATGTTTTCAGACTTGCTTGCATTGATATATTTCCATGATTTATTGTTTGACTATATACTGAATACAATCTGTAATTTTAAGGTTTGGTAAGAAATGTTACTCTTTCTCTCTGACAGAAAGCTACTCTATCATCTCTTTACTCTTACTATAACTAGTTCACTGTTATCAGCACAGGTGTACAGCGGCCCACCACTGAATCATACATTAGTGACAGCAGGATAGACAAGAAAAGTACAGACAACTCAATAGGAGGATGATAAACATATAATATAACATATCTGCCCTCATGGGCAGTTAGAACAAAACAAAATCTCCATTTAGGATAAACATAAGAGCAAGCAAGTTCTATCCCATGTATATTTAATTATTTGCCTGTTTACTGTACAGATCTGTACATTAAATTCCTCTACTATTTACACAGAAGGAAGAAGAAGAAGAAGAAGAAGTGGCACTGGTACAGGAGCTGCTGAATGAGAAGAGACAACTACAGGAACAGATAACAAAACAGAAAACTGAGTTAGCAGAAAAAAACAAACTTGAAGAGAGACTTCTAACTGAGAGAGAGACACAGCTAATGGAAAGAGACAAACAGCATCAGGAGAAAGACAGATTTCTGATTAAAAATAAACAACCACCACAGATGAAGGACAAAGCACCGGAAGAGAAGGGGACACAATTCAAAAAGGTAAAAAACTAATAGCATCAACAACAGATGACGCAGAAAGAGACTGAATGAGAATGTGCACTGTGTCCACACACCTGTAAGAAACAGGATGTTTTCAGACTTGTTTGCATTTATATATTTCCATGATTTATTGTTTAACTATATACTGAATACAGTCTGTAATTTTAAGGTTTGGTAAGAAATGTTGCTCTTCCTGTCTGATCTCCTCTTTACTCTTACCATAAATAGTTCACTGTTATCAGCACAGGTGTACGGCGGCCCACCACTGAATCATGCATTAGTGACAGCAGGATAGACAAGAAAAGTACAGACAACTCAATAGGAGGATGATACAAATAAAATATAATATATCTGCCCTCATTGGCAGTTAGAACAAAACAAAATCTCCATTCTGGATAAACATAAGAGCAAGCAAGTTCTATCCCATGTATATTTAATTATTTGCCTGTTACCTGTACAAACCTGTACATTAAAGTCCTCTACTATTTTCACAAAAGGAAGAAGAAGAAGAAGAAGAAGAAGAAGAAGTGGCAAACACAAGTGAGTGTGAGAGACGGTGTCCGGCTGTCTGTCAATCAATGTGTGTCAAATAAACTTATTTATTTTTTTCTAGGGATTGGAGAATTACCTGGGACAAAAAGTCATCTGGACATTGAGAGTAAATCACAGGAAAATGAAGACCAACAGGTAGAGGAGAATAAAAACAGATAGAGAATGATACAAATAATATATAATATGTCTGACCCAATGATTTATGCAGCAGGTATTAAACACAGAAGGAGGAGGAGGAGGAGGAGAAGGAGAAGGAGGAGGAGAAGAAGAAGGAGGAGGAGGAGGGGGGGAAGGAGGAGAAGGAGGAGGACTAAAAGGAGGAGAAGGAGGAAGAGGAGAAGGAGGAGGAGAAGAAGATGGACTAGAAGGAGGAGAAGGAGTCCTGAGGGAAAAAACACAAGCACTTCAGATGAAGGCACCAGAAGAGAAGGACACACTGCTGAAAGCGGTAAAAAATGAACTGGGAAAAACAAATAGGAATCAACCTCGGATGAAACAGAAAGAGAAACTATTCTAAAATGTGCAGTGTGTCCACACCTATAAGAACTAGGATCTTAATTCACTCAGCACTGTTTGATTTTATATATTTCTATGATTTATTGTTATTATTAATTATGATTATATGTGATTATAAGAGTCCTATAATGACTATATACTGTATAAAGTCTAATTTTTAGGTATGATAAGAACTGTTGCTCTTTATAAATATAATACTCCTGACCCAATGGTCGATGCAGCAGTTCATAAGAGTAAGCAAGTTCTGTCCCATGTATATTTAATTATTTGCCCCTGTACAGACCTGTACATTGACATCCTTTACTATTTTCACAGGAAAAAGCACAAGAAGAAGAAGGTACAAAGACATGTGAGTGTGAGATTCAATCAACTTGTCAATCAATCAATTTGTCTGTCTGTCAGTTAATGTAAGTTCCATAAATTTGTGTTTTTTTTCTAGGGATTAGAAAATTACCTGGGACAAGATGTCATCTGGAGAGTAATTTGCATGAAAATAAGGACCCACAGGTAAAGGAGAATAAAAGACAGATAGAGAATGAAAATAGTGAACTGAAAAAGACAGAGAATCTCTCCCAAGAGAAAGGCACACAAGATACAAATATAAAATTCGAGAACATGACTAAAGAACCACAGGAGAGAGACAGAGCTCAACATGAAGGAGATCAACAACTGAAACAAAACGATACACAGGAGTTGCAAATACAAGTGCAGGAAACAGAGAAAACATATGTGGAAAAGGATAAAGAATTCCTTCAGAAAAATGAGAATCAGGGTGTTCAGGATACACAGACAAAAGAGAAAGAAACAGGTCAAAATGTAACATTAGAGACTGATGAAAATAGTCATTCTGAGCCTCCTAATGAAATTAATGAACAACCTAAGAATGATACTGAAAATCTAACTGAGAGTGAGACAGCAAGTGGAAAGTGACAGACCTCAGTTATACAATACACAAAAACCTGAGATAAAGAATGAACCGGTTAATGAGCAGGACACACAGCTAAGTGAGGG
>JAQMYM010004295.1:0-14350 GCA_030014255.1 Parauchenoglanis ngamensis | reverse complement strand
CTTTTTACAGAAAGAAGAGTCCGTGTTGTTCCACTCGATGTTAAAGTCTTCAAACAGAAGAGATTTTGGAACATTTTCAACCCTCAGACGAGTTAGTTTCAATTTTATATCCTTTAAATATTTCAATCTTTTCTCTTTGCGTACCAGAAGACTATGCAAATGAACGTCCCAGTTTCCAGCTTTTCCCCCCGACAGTTTCAGTAACGAGCCTCGACCAGCAAAAGAAGACCGAGGTCTCAGGAGCGCCTTTTTTTTTACTTCCTGTTCATTTTTTGCCCAGTGATTTTTGTTGAGACCATTAAAAGCTTAATGTTTTGTAATATTAGGTTTGCCTTATTTTTTTTTGCCCAGGATATGTGTGAGTTGTGTTAAAAAATGTTACCGTACGGCACTACGTTGCTAAACTGAAATGATTTAGCAGGAATTCACTGTCTGCCGTGAGTCGGTAGTGAACTAGATTCATCAGCAATTTCACAACCATAATGTTTTTTCAGGATAACTTCTTTTACAATGATGAACAAAAAGACGGTGCATCAAAAAAATGATCAATAAAGGAGAAACCTGCACCCATGAACCACAGCCCTCTGGGTTTATTTCCTGTATTTAACAAAAGAAAATGCAACGTTTCTTAGCTCCTAAGTGAAATTAGCTCCTTAGGCCTAATTTACCATTAGCAGGGGCAGACACAGGCTGCCTAAGGGGTAGGATTTCCTTTGGCTGAAAACATTTTGTTACAAAGAATACCTTTTGGAGGAAAAACAAAGGCACCTGGAGGGCATTAACATCTGAACACGCCTATAGAGACACCCCAGAGGGTAGATTTTCTCACATGTAGGAGCACCTACGTTGATGACATTTCATCTCATTTCCTTGAACGGAGGGGATCCCTATAAGGTACTGCATCACATACTCTCCACTAGACACCCTAGCGTGCACTTCATCATGTTGTCTTGCACGGAAAAGCACCCTAGTGGGCACTTCATTGCATTTTCTTATATGTAGGAGAACTCGGCACTGCATCATGAATTCTCCATGGGGAGGGGGCAAACTAGGCAAGCTCAAAAGCTGAGCAGCTATGGGTTAAACTTCTGCGTGATTTTAACTAAAAATATGTAGAATAAAGTTTCTTTATGTGTAGGATGTGTAGTATGTTTAATTTTGTTGTTTGACAGTCTTATAGAAGGTCATAGTCGTGGTTCCGTTCTGTCTAGTGTGTGTGGGAGACTAAATACCTAAAAAGATTTGATTGTAATTTCATAGCATTTGGAAATTTTTAACAAAATTGATCTAAATTCATGTAACTTGTAGCTGTAAAAGTAAAACCATACTACTGGTCCATTGTGCTCTGTAGACACTACTAGGGTTACCTTAAACAGGCAACTCAACCAGGTGATGTCCATAATGTCTATTCTAAAGGATGAATTTAAAAAAAATCTACAATATTCTACAATGTTGAATTTGATCCAATTATTAAGAATTAACAATTAGTATTTCATTGTGGGCCTGTTGAAGCCTTTTCAATGTACAGTTGAAGTAAGTTAAAGAAACGTAGCAAAAAAATGAAACCTAAATCTTTAGTCAGGAAGTGGACCAGCTGAGATGTGATACTGACCTCTGTGACCTCTCTTGTGTCTGTTTTGACTGGCGTACTTGATGGCGGCGTCTGTAAAGGTCACAATGAAAAGATGTATGAGGCCAATGTGATTTTCAATTTTCTAGCCCAAATGGGCCATTGACTTTCCCCTTAAGCAGAGAATTGCACCCAACTGGCATAATTGAAAAAAAAAAAGAACAGAACACATTCCAGAAAGTAAAATGTGCATATTTGTCATTGCATGATGTTAAATTCATGAGGCATTGAACTAAATGGTGTCCCCTAATTTGAGAAAGAAAGCAAAAAAAAACAAAACCCACATCTAGACACTGGATCAATTACTATTGAAATTGACCCATGGTCTATTGAAATGTAATGTTATCCCTCAGCTAATTGCATCTTTTGTCTTTTTTTGTCTCTTTGTTCCTTTAAAGTAAGTCTGACATTTTGATTAAAACTGTTTTGCCAAAATGCAGTTTGAAGAATATTCTTAATAATAGCTTTTGTTAGAAGATGTGTTACCCTGTCGTTTGTTTTGCATATGGTTGCTATTAGCTATCAGCTAGTTTGTATTGAGTTATGATCATACTAGTTAACATTTGAAAGATTAGGAATAAAGCTATTGCTAGTAAGCTTTAGCTAATAGTTTTTAGTGAAAGAGGTGCTGATGTACAATCAGACATAAGCTGCCTAAGGGGCAGGATTTTCTATGGTGGAAAAGTTTTTTGCTACAAAGGGTACCTTTGGGAGAAATGAACAGGGGCACTTGGAGGACTTTAAGCTCTGAATGTGCCTATAGAGGCACCCTAGAGGGCACGTTTTCCCATATATAAGCACACCTATATGGCACATCCCAATAGGAGACTGCATTTTGTTTTATTCAATGGAAGGGGCCCCTTTAAAGGCACTTTATCATGGTTCCTTGCATGTAGTGGAACCCTATAGGGCATTGTATCACATACTCTCCACTGGAAAAGCACACTAGAGGGCACTTCATCATGTTATCTCACACGTAACGGAACCCTAGAGACTACTACATCACACTGTCTTGCGTGTAGCTCTTCATCATGTTTCCTAGCACGTGGGGCACTTCATCATGATTTTGCACATGAAGAGGCACCCTAGAAGCCACTCCATCACATTTATTTGAATGTAGGAGAGTTGATAGGGTACAGCTCCTTGTTTTCTCCACTGGAAGGACACCCATGAAGGCACTTCATCATGGTTCCTTACATGTAGGGGAACTCCATAGGGCACTACATCATGTATTCTCCACTGGAAGGGGACCCTGGAGGGCACGTCATCATGTTTTCCTCATACATAGGAGAACCTTATAGGCCAATACATCATGTTTCCTCACACACAGGGGAAATCTATAGGGCAATGTATCAAGTATTCTCACTGGAAGGGCCCCTAGAGGCCCCTAGAGGGCATTTTAACATATTTTTTTATATTTAAAGTGTATCCTTTAGGGCACTTCATCACCTTTTCTTCTTTATGGCACCCTTGTCACATTTTGGCACTTTTGCGCATAATAGCACTCTAGTGGGCATTTTTATCACATTTGCTTTCTATTTTAAGAGCATTTAGCCACTTGATTACATTTCTTAGGCACTTCATCTTATTTTCTTGCATGTAGAGGAGCCAAGATGAGACTACATCTTGATTTATTCAATTGAAAGGCACCCATTAAGGCAATTTATCTTAGTTCCTTGCACATAGGTGGACCCTATAGGGCAGTACATCTTGTTTTCTCCACTGTAAGGCCACCCTAGAGGGCACCTTTGCATGTGTTATCTACTCTACGGGCATCCTGGTGGGCACTTTTACTGCGTTTTTGTTAACCCATGGGGAAACGTGGGTTAGTCACACTCCTTACGTCTGCGTATTGAACTGAAATCTGTGTGTGATTTAAAATGTAGGCAGACGTCTTTCTTTCGTGAATAGTTCTTGTACTTTGACTTCCCACTTTAAGTACTTACTTTAAATGAAATAAAAACCTTTATCAAAGGATTTTTTTGGATATTTAGAAAATTGCACAAATAATTGAATAAAAAATTTCAGTACTTTTACCACCTTCGATGTAGCAGTACGAAACACATTCAACTGTAAGGTATGTGTTCTCACAATAACTTCCTAAGAATCGAAACATAAACCTTCTAATTATTTGGTTCCAATGTTGACATTCTTTCAAATGTTCGGCTTTATTCAACTCCTCACCATAGTTATTCTATGTGCCATGTGCTTACTCTCTATTGTCACATTTTAACAGAAAGAAATATGAGGAATGAAACCCTAAGGAGTTGACCCTAAGCCAACAACATAGCTACTGTATTTCTGCAGAGACACCTCGTTTTGGAAGACAAACTCCCATGGTAGCACAGTGCGAGAGAGTTAATGATGTGGCCTGAACAGTGGCAGGGCACTGGGAGGGATTTGGGACAGGATCTAATTTGTAATCAGTGCACAGTCGTTAAAGAAAGCAAAAGAGCACCGGGTTCCCTCGATCTTTCTCATCTTCCAGGTAGCACACCTTTATAATGACCTCATTAGGAGTGGGGTTTCAGCAGGGGGAAAGAGTCTGCATGGGAATTCAAAACACTTCTGGTAGCATCACAGCATACTTCCTCTAATTGGATACATGGAGTCATGGCATACAATAGGAACTATATGATAGTAAATAGAGAGAGAAAGAGCGACACTGTATAAATTTCAGTTTTCATTGATAACAAAATACGAGGTCCATGTTGTAATTCTCCAAAAAAATTAAAATAAATTAAAAGGGGGTCAATACGTATGCAAGACCCTGCAAGTCTGTAAAATAAACATTAATAAAAAAAAATATATATGAAATGGACCTTTTTTGCCTGTTTTGCAAATATTTCTTGTAGAGCAGAAGCAACACTTTGCTTATACAAATTCACTTTCCAATCCTGTTAAAAAATTATAACTTGCTTTCAGCAACATCCCAAATGAAAGACATCACATTAATATGTGCAGAGAGCTGACTCATGCATGACAGAATGAGAATGAGATAAAGCACAGGCTCCAAAGAATCGGCAGTCAGATAAAAGGGGTGGAAGTAATGCCGAGGGAAGTCACTGATGTAGCATTCTCAATGCATACGCAACCAAAACCACAATCCAAGCTCAGGAATAGATTAGAGGGCATTGTGATATGGAAAGATCTGCCATAGTCCCCTTGTGGAGAATGCAAAATAAACAGAAAATGGAAACTGAATGACAGAAAACTTCACTGTATCAACAGTTACATATCTTTTTTTTTCTGGTCAAACATCCACCATTGTGTATGTTGTTACTATAGAAGCAATAAAGTATTCGGTATTAATGTAAATCTGATATACAGGGTGTCTCAAAGCCTGCCAAATCACATGCCACAACATCAGCTCTGATACATGAAGAAATGTTTATCATTGTAGTATTTAACATACAAGATGCAGCTATTAAATAATGAGACTGAAGCTGTTCAATTTTAATAAAGAAAACTTACGTTTCAATTACTATCCCCTTCAGTATTTTTTCCCCCTTCTGCAACCACACAACGCTGCGTTCTGGTTTTCTACCGATCAAAACTGCTTTTTCCGTAAGTGGGCTCAGAACTTCTTCACTTCTGAAACTTGGAACGAGTTCCCTTGAACGCAAAATTAGATTTTAGGGAAAAGATAAAAGTCCCATGTTGCTAGAGCAGGTGAATAGGCAGGGTGGTCAAGTACTGTGGTACATTTCTGGACCAAAACCTGCCTCATTGAGAGCAGTGTGTGTGCTGGCGCGTTGTCCTGATGAAGGAGGAAACCATTTTCCCACAGCTGTGGCCTCCTTTGTCTGACGCTTTCTTGCAAAGTTTGAGATCCTTTTTGTAATAGTGTTGGTTCACTGTTACTCCATTATGAACCCAGTTCTCCATAATTACGCCATTAATGCCCAATAAAATAATTAACATTGCTTTGAACTTGGATTTGCTTTGTCAAGCTTTCTTCATCCGCCGACCCACATGTTTTCCAGTGCATTGACTTACGTTTTGCCTCGGGATCATACTGATCTCGTTATTTAAGAGCCACACCATGTACACACAAGTGTCGCGAGGTCCAAAGCCATCAATCTGAGCAGTTTTTGTGTTTAAATAAATAAAGGTTTGCTCACCACGGGTGTAAAGAGTGCTTATTTGAGTTACAGTACCTTCCTGTCACCTCAAACCAGTCTGGCTGTTTTGTTCTGACTTCATTCATCAGCTTCCCATAGAAGCACCGGAAATCTAAGTAAACCCTTGATAATTGTGGCCAAATTCATGAGGTGACCACTAGGCTTTAGACACTAAAGTTACAATATTCAAATGTTTTTGGACAAAATGTATCCATAAACTTTAAATTCTAATACTAAATATATCAAAACACAACAGCAAAGTGTTTATTTTTCCTTTTTGTTCAGTCACAATCCCTGCATGTCAAGGCACTGAAAAGCTTGAGGTTTTTTGTTTCATGCTTGTTCCTATGCCTAATTAGAACTGTATTTCATAGGAACTTTGAAAGAATTTCAGATTTTAGAAAAATGCATTTAAAAAAATCCCAAACATCAGATTGCCGTTATTGGTTAAACAATTTTCCAACAAACTGTTTCATAAAAGTGTATTTTTCCCTTGTGAGTGTCTTCAAAGTGAAATAAATCTTTCCATTTAATGCATTCTCATTTGTTAATGACTTGCTTGTATTTAGTAAGTACTTTGAAGAAAAAGGCTATTTGTTTTAAAGTGGGGTAACAGTGTACATCCATAAACCTTTCATATGTTGTGTGAAAATCCCAGAAGATCAACCGTTTTGGAAATATCTTGCACCAAGAACCATGCCATGGCCAAAATCACTGAGATCTCTTTTTTTTCCTTATTCTGATGGTTGATGAGAACATTATTTGAAGTGCTTGATCTGTATCTGCAGGATTTTATACGTTGCACTGCTGCTTCGTAACTGGCTGATTGGATATTTGTATGAGTGCAAAGGTGTACAGGTGTTCCTAATAAAGTGGTATATATAACAGACAGTAAACCATTTATTATTCGACATAAATTGTTAATGGTTGCACATTGTAGAAGTACTTCGGGCAATTTGTATCAGGTGAAAAAAAAGGTTCAGAAAGGAAGGTAATTATATTGACTCCAGGGAACAGACTATGGCACTGTACGTGAAAAGCTGATAATTTATACAAGAAAGCTTTTAAGCTGATAAATATTCATAAGACAACTGAATAAACAGGTGTTACTAAATGCCTCTACACACTTCCTGATTGCAAACTCAGTACCACGTATCGTGTTCTTGGTGAGGGAAAATGTATTATTTCAGATCGCAGAATCTTCTCCTCCACCCCTCCTGCCATTCAATTTCCTCCATCTTTTGCTTTCAGAGACTGTATCGATTTGTCAGAATCGGTGAAATATTACTTGGACACTTGTGCAATCTCTGTGATTGGGGTTTGAGCGGTGAGTGGTGGTTGAGTGAGGGCAGGACCGCCAGAGCGACTACAGCGGCACCTCACTGACCCCAGAATGTGATCAGGAGCAGAATTGGACTGATTGTGCTTGATTCTTTTCTCTGTGATTATGGAAGATGTAGGCCACCCACTGTTTTGCATTTATTGGTGTTCACGTAGTCCTGAGCGCTCAGGCGGTGCATCTTGTCTCACTGTATAGGTATATGTAATGCTGACTTGATCTATGGATGTGTTGGATGTGACAGAGGCAGATTTAATAGATTTTAGTCTAATCTTTGGCATCTATACAGTCAAGTAAATTGACCTAAATTGCAATGGACCAGTTTTGCATTAATACTTATCCATTATGTTCTTAGAGATCCATATAGAGTGGGTGTGAAAGCATGCCTAGCAAGATATCATAGTGTTTAAGTTTAAAGCGAAGTGTACTTCAGAATCACTGAACTGCTGACACTAGTTGAGTTTAATCAATTGCTACAGTAATTTGAATTATTTCATATGGAAACAACATTGTCCTCTCACTGTTCCACACAAATAGATGGATGATTAACTGGATTCAGGGATCTGCTGCGCGTGACAGGAGCTCGTTTGGATTTCAGATCGATTGGGTTTCTCATCGCTGTTCGTGCTACTTGCATGTCATGTCATATATCACTGAAAAGCTTGGGGTTTTTTGTTTCATGCTCATTCCTATGCCTAATTTGAACTATATTTCATAGGAATTTTGCAAAATGTTGATGATTGAAGGATTTCAGTTAGATTTTAGAAAAATGCCAAACATCAGATTGTCATTATTGGTTAAACAATTTTCCAAACAAACTGTTCCATAAAAGTGCATTTTTCCACTTGGGAGTGTCTTCACCGTGAAATAAATCTTTAGTACATTCTCATTTGTTAATGACTTGCTTGTATTTAGTAAGTACTTAGAAGAAAAAGGCTATTTATTTTAAAGTGGGGTGACAGTGTAACAGTATATATCCATAAACCCATATTGGTAGTAATGGGAGCTTAAGGCTTAAGGAAATAACCTGGGTCTGGAGAAGTGGTTTTTGGATCAAGGTGAGTTTGAAAATCCCACTGTGCTCTCAGACAGGCAATGTCACACCTCTTTTTGTACTCATATCAGTCAAGCATTCATTTTTAACCATAGGAATAGCCGTTGAGTAAGATTTGGGGAATTGCAAATTATTAAGTGTGTTTTTTACATGGCTTTGTTGAATACTCAATTCTGATTGATCAATTATGGCATACTTTATGAATAACAGACCATTTCTCTGATCATAGAATATTGGAAGACCATTTTTGTAAATTCTGTTGCCTTAACGTGCAAATAACAGTGTCAGCTCATTTGTGACACCCCATGGCCAGAATAATAATAATAATAATAATAATAATAATAATAATAATAATAATAATAATAATAATTATTATTTACTCCTTCAGAAAAAACATGGGAGATTTATCTAATATTAATGTTAATTAATAATTACAGTTTACATTGCTGTGGATGCAGTTCCGACTGTAGAATCTAACGGAGTTTTATTTGTAAATCAGTATTGTGTGTCAAACTATTGATTTCTTTAGTAAATTGCCATCCATCAGTGGGATAGTGTACAGCGAGCCGTAGAACTAGAGAAATAAAGCCCTTCTACTGTTGTAACTCATCCAGATGTGAATTCTGAGATCATTTCCTGCTCACTATGGCTGTAAAGAGTGATTATTTGAGTTACTGTAGTCTTCCTGTCAGCTCAAGCCAGTCTGGCCGTTCTCCCCTGACCTCTCTCATCAACAAGGCGAATGCACAATTTAGCATTTTTTTTCTTTTTTCGCACAAACACAGATTAACTTTCTGTAAGTTCGCTCAGGATTTGACGAGTTGCCGTGTGCATAACAAGCTGTAAGCATTTATAGCTACTACTGCATTCAAAAATGATAGATTAACTATTGTTCTTGTCTTTCTGCCTGCAGTCTGAATGGGTTAGGGTGACTTTCAGAGAAAGGCTAACGGTCCACTGAAGTGGAAGTTTCAGACCTGACTAGAGATAAGCAGATGTGACAGATGTGGGAATACACAGCTCTACTGATTATTGAACCAAGCAGAAAGAGCAAGCAGAAGACCCCAATCACGGCGGCTGCCTCCGACAGTAAACACACATCATCAGCCAAAACTGATGCTTTTGGAAAGCACATGATGAACATGGGCCAGTTGGTTGATAGAGCACAACAATTAGACAGAATACTAATGAAGTCAGCATCAAATAATTAGCAATCAGTGGATGGAGTAAAAGAGATTCAGAGACCGAGGTAACTTCTGTAAATTCATTTCAACACTGAATCTATAAATCCATCCATTATCTATACTGCTTTATCCATCTGGTCACAGGGGGAAGCTGGAGCCAATCCCAGCAGTCATTCCTGGCGAGAGGCGGGGTACACCCTGGGCAGGTCGCCAGTCCACTACAGACACTGAATCTAACCTTTCAAAAATATGTTAACCCATCCCAGATGATAATATCTCATTTTATATAAGGCTTCTTTGCTGACAAATGCTTCTTAATTGAGTAACAGGGTTGTGTTTTTAGTGACAATATCTTTAACTAGCATCCATGCTAATGGCACAGGGACGTTAAGGACATTCTAGTGATCTTCCAGAAATTTGGATTATACTTCCTGTTGAGGATGGTCCAGTGGTTAGCACAGTTACCTCACAGAAAGAAGGTCCTGCGCTTGACCAAGAGTGGCTTTTTGTGCAGAGTTTACATGTTTTCCCTGTGCCTGCATTGGTTTCCTCTGGGTATTCCAGTTTCCTCCTGCAGTCCAAAGACATGCAGATTAGGACAAGTGATTTCTCTAAACACACCCATAGATGTGAGTGTGAATATTTCATCTCTGTGTTTGCCCTGCGGTGACCTGTCCGGGATGCACCCCGCTTTGCAGCAGGGACTGGCTCCAGCTTCTCGCCAATGGATAAGAAGTACAGAAAATGAATGAATGAACTTCCTGTTGACCATTGAACTTTGTTGAGTAGAAATAAGATATGAACTTTACATAACACGATTGGACGATTAAAAAAAAAAAAAAAAAAAATGAATTCACAGATGATTGAAAAATTTTTTTTTTGCTTTTTATAATTATATCTTGAGGTAAAGTGTAACTATAGTGTTTGTTTTTACTTCTGTAGAGTTTTATTTAACATTTTTTAAATTAAAATGACCTATTTGAACATAAACTTAGGTTGTTTGGAAAGGACACTTTACTTGTATGTATGTTTAAATGCATGTATTCTTTACTTTATAGACATTTTTGTAAATGTAATGTTATAAGCAAGTGCTATTAAGTGGCATTTCCTCTCAAAGGTCAAACAGAGGTCATGTCACTGTATTACTAATGCAATGATAATGTTAATTACAAAATCCCATTTCTAATTTCACTTGAAATAAAGCATGGTTGACTGTAAAGTAACACAAAAATCAGCGGTGCGTGTAAAGTTATAAAGAGCATTAGCACTAAAACTCAAATCACTGTGTAATTTATGCAGGTAAACTAATTTAATTTATGGAGAAAAAAAGCACATTCCACACACTTTGGAAGAGTTAATAAACTTAGCCTCGTCACTACTAATTTGCTTAAAATTGAAAACTCTTAAAAACGCGAGTTAATTTCAAGGCAATCTGTTATTTATTAAAAGAAAAGGAGAACAGTTAGGCACAGTTACTTTTTCACTTTGGAGGTGGATGAGTCAGATGTATTTATTTTTCCCTGTAAAGGAATTACGTTTCCAATTTTCTCTCTTCACCCTGGGAAATCAGACACAAGTGAAGTGTAGAAGCGAATCCTCAGACTATACGTTTGTTAGGGGACTAATAGATTCTGAACTTGTATTTTATTTGCACTAGTTAAGTTTTCAAAGGGCATTCATTTCTAAGATGGCGTGTGAATTTAATATATGTTAAGCCTTTTATATGAATGAGTTGTTTTCATTAGTCGTGTTAGAAATTAGTGTGTTCACTGTACTGAATTTTCATCTTCACACTGTCTGAGGGATGTGTGTGAAAGAGAGAGAGACAGAGAGGGTTAGGGTTAGGGTTAGGCAGAGAGAAGCAAGAAATATTTATTACAAATAAATATTTGTAATTTTTTTAATTTCTGTTTTATTCCTGATGTGTTCTCGAAGCCTGTATCGAAACTTAGACTATACAAATGTTAATATTTGTCATGCCAATAAAGCAACTTTTGAATTTGAATTTTAAGAGGGAGAGCAGAAAGAAACCATCGACTGTATAAACAATGGACAGTGCATCAGCTCAGGTCTAGCGCCCCTGCTGGCTGGCTGCAGTACAATGTTTAGCCCCGCCCATCCCTCTGTGTTTCAGTGACAAAACAGCTTATTTTCCATGTCACTTTTCTCATCTAAACTGTCTTTCCATCTATACTGTCTAATTCGAGCAGTCAGTTTTCTGCACAGTTTTTATTCCCTCCCAGAAATTAGTTTTTAAAATATTATTCTACTATAAAGTAAGAAGGCGTGGCTACACCTGACTGACTGACTTTGAAGAGACCTTAACTTCACCACTCAATTTACTGTCATATTTATGTCATAAATTGTTTGTTTGTTAATGTTATTTATGTCATAAGTATGACATACTGTCATACTTATTTGAGCTTTTCTGGACACATGCACGAATATAAACTTCTAGCCACTTCCATTAAAAACATCAAGAGGTGTCATAGGAAAAGGTTAGTGTAATCATGCTAGCTACCTAGCCTTAAAGAAATCGATCCATCCAGCCAGCTATTGAAATTTGTACAAAAGCTATTTGTTTGTCAGTGAACACACACACTGTTTATAACATTAAGATGGATTTTAGAAGTACTTATAGTTAGTTTACAGCGTGTTTGGAATCGCCATGAGTTTTAACTCACCCTGGTGAGCTCACTGCCAGCTCATTCTGCATTAGTCACATCCATTTGTTAGCAAATTTCCAGTTCATATAATAAATGTCCTTCATAGATGCATCCGTATTAATGAAATAACTCCATATGAAATCATTTAACCTCTCTGGATAGATCAAGAAAATCGTAAAATGTGACTGTTTTCGTTTAATCGTTTCTACAGGAGAAGCGGGCGGGGCTAGCAAAGCAGTGACTTTGCATTTCGTCTCTACTGCGCAAATTCGAGAAGGAGAAAATCTCTACTGCGCATACTCTGGCTGCACACATGGGGAAGGTGAGAGAGATGAGAGTGAATGGGAGCGCGCCGTCCAGTTTTTATACGGTCGATGAAAGACACACACAAAGAAAGAGGTGGAGAGAGAATGAATGAGGAAATGGCGAGAGAGACTGAGACGCCGTTTACACTTGGTATCAAAATGCGTCTTGGGTGATCTGATCACAACTGGACAGCGCTAAATACAAGTGTGAATGAACTCCAAGACGCATTCGATCAAACCACTTGCTGAGGTGGTCTGGGACGCATTTAACCACATACCTTCTGTAGTGTAAACGCTAATGCGTCCCGATGCATCCACAACATAGATGTAGCACGAAAATACGTCATTAATGCTGGACGCTGAGGTTGTTTTGGTAACAGTGTGACACGCTAGAAAAAATTGAGATGTATCTAGTTGGAGTGCAAGAAAATAATGCTGGTATGTTGCAGGTTTTACGTTTTAAAATAATTTTGCGCGGGGACCTTTGGCCTTCTAGCGGAAGTGATGTAGGCAGTAATGAAATTTGAACAAAAGTGGCCAGCTGGACACCTTGGAGACACCTGAAAAACATAGGTGTAAACGGCGATGTGTTTCGCCAGTCCATTTGTGACCTGAATGCTCAAGATGCATTTTAAAACCAAGTGTAAACAGGGCCAAAAAGCCTGCAGGAGAGACAGAAAGTAGAGAGACACATAAAGATATAGATTGAGAGAGAAAAAGAGACAAAGAGTGAGATAAAGTGAGAGGGAGTGGGAGAGAAGAGAGACACAAAGATATAGAGGAAGAGATGAATGGGGTTGGGGTGAAAATGTAGAGATGGAGGCAGAGCGAAGAGTGAGACACCCAAAGAGAGAGGTAGCGGGCTGGTTGGCAGTCCATCACAATGCAGCATGTACACATACACGCACATTCACACACTCATTCAATTTTAGGCAATTTAGAGTCACAAATCTAACGAGTAGCATGTTTTTGGGAGATAGGAGGAAACTGGAGAACCCAGATGAAACCCACATAGATACATGGACTTTCTGAATCTAAACATTGGTAATGTCAGTATGTCAGTGTCAATGTAATTGTGTGTAGAAGTGTGCAGGAGGGTGGAAAGGTTTACCGATTGTGGCCAACACAAAAAAAAAAGTGTGCAAAAGATATGAGATACTCCTTGGGGTGTGAGCAGAGCCCGAGGCTGAGCCTCATCCCCTCATAATGTCCACGATACTGCGAAAAAATAAAGCACTCGTATCGGTCATCCAACAGCTGCATCGGTCCTGAGAGAGACACGGAAAGGGAAAAGCCGAGCAGAATGTTCTGGCTGCCTTCTCGCTATACACCTTTCTAATCCCCAGTTCCTTCACATGTTCCTAAATGAGCCAGGAAGGTAAGTATCATCTGGACTCGTTATTTATTACCCTGGCAGAGATTTGTTATGTTTTCTATTTTTAAATAATAATGCAAAAGTAACTCTGTCTCTACAGAAGTCGTGTCTGGGGAAAGAGCAGCAGATGTGCCGGTCTTACATGGCTGGAAAAAAATGAAGAGTGAATGTTTTTTTTTAATTAATTAACTCTGTTGTGGCTTCGAGGAAATGATGGAAGACACGGAAAACAGACTGGTTACAGTGTCTCGTGTCTAAGTAATTTAGGAGGTTCACAGTGAAGCGGGTGAATATTTCTGCAGTGAGTAGGACTACCACAATCAAAAGCACAAGGCTGATCTCGTGGCCGTTGAATTATTCTGCACTGATCACTGTAAATCTGAGAAGAGGAGAAATGTGGGGAAGAAATGAGATTAAAAAGAGATAACAGATGTTGAGAGGCAGAGGAGAGCAACACAAGATCTCCTCCAGCTGTGCTTTCTCTGGGGTCACAGCAGTCTCTCTCTACCTCTCTCTCTCTACCCCCCCCTCTCTCTCTCTCTCTCTACATCTCTCTCTCTCTACCCCCTGCTCTCTCTCTCTCTCTCTCTCTCTCTCTCTCTTTCTCTACCTCTCTCTCTCTACTCCCCTCTCTCTATCTCTCTCTCTCTACCTCTCTCTCTCTCTATCTCTC
>JAQMYM010004294.1:0-14350 GCA_030014255.1 Parauchenoglanis ngamensis | reverse complement strand
TGGCCATGGAAGTGATTGGAACACCTGAATTTAATTATTTCGATGGGTGAGTGAATACTTTTGGCAATATAGTGTTTGTAAATTTTATATTAATTTCTTTAGTTTCTTTATTAATTTCTTTTCTTTCTTTAATTTCTTAAATATATTGAACAATATATGGTTGACTATTGTTTGTCATACTTCTGTTTATACAATCCCCTCCAAATGTATTGGAACAGTAACACAATTTTCATCATTTTGCCTCTGTTCATCAGTGTAGACTTTCAGCATTAATTCAAAAGTAACTGAACAAACTAACAATTATAAAGATAAGCATCATTTTTAATACTTGGATGCAAATCAATCACTGCCTAAAGTCTCAAGTCCATGGACATCACCAAATGCTATATTTCATCCCTTGAGATGCTTTGCCAGGCCTTTACTGCTGCCACCTTCAGTTGCTGCTTGTTTATGGGTCTTTCTGTCTTCAGTTTTGTCTTCAGTAAATCAAAAGCATGCTCAGTTGGGTTGACTGACTCAGCCATTTAAGAACATTTCATTTATTTGCCTTAAGCTCTTGGGCTGCTTTCAGGGTGTTTTGTATCATTGTCCATCTGTACTGTGAAGTGCTGTACTATGAGATTTGTAAAATGTGCCTGAATCTGCACAGAAAGTATATCTTTGTACACTTCATAATTCATACTGCTACTTCCATCAGCAGTCACATCAATAAACACCAGTAACCCAGTTCCATTGGCAGCTGCACATACCCATGTTTGACAGATGCTGTGGTATGCTTTGGATCATGAGGTCTTCTCCATACTGTTCTCTTCCCATCATTCTGGTATGAGTTAACGATGGTTTCATTTGTCCAAAGAATTTTGTTCCAGATCTGGGCAGGATTTCTAGCAAAGGCTAATCTGGCCTTTCTGTTCTTGAGCTTTACCAGTGTTTTGCATCTTGAGACCCTTTGTAATTACACTCATGAAGGCATCTCTTTACATGTCTTTGACAATGATACTCCTATCTCCTCAAGTGTGAAGGGGCTTGAAGGGTTTGTGAAGGTTTTTTTTTTTTATATCAAGGAAATAATTCTATGATCATCCACTTAAGTTGTCTTTTGTGGTCTTCCAGGCCTTTGGATGTTGCTGAGCTCACTTGATTATTCCTTTTTAGGAATGTACCAAATTGTTGATTTGGCCACTCCTAAAGTTTCTGCTATCTTTTTGATCAGTCAACTGTCTCATTACTTTGAGACTGTGAAAAATTTGCTGTAATTCCTAAGTGGTTAATTCAACATTTTTGTTAAATCCCTTGAATTATTGCTGAAAGGCTACACTTCAATCACATCTTGATGGCTTCCTTTCAAATCCATTGTAGTGGTGTAGAGGGGTAATATTCCAAAAAGAATTATGCCACTGTTCCAATACTTTGGAAGGGGGCTGTATATTGAATTTGGAAATGAAACAAGCTATAAGAGTGAATGAATAAGTTGTCTGTGTCTAAGAAGAAGCTACCATGTTATAGAAAGTGTTGCCTGAGTCAAGGATAACCGTATCAGTTTTTTCCAGCTGCATGTGAGAAAATAGACATGGTATGTTGAATGAAGACTGATGATAATGATGAATATCTTGTGAAATACTGCAAGCTGACCATGTTTAGGAGTAGAAAATGTCTCGTGCATTATTCATGTGCTAACGTCTATATACTCATGTAAAGGGAAAAGTCTTTTTGCAGCACTCTTGTACCCTTGGTATTCTAAGGTGTATATGTAGAAATGACTACTTAGCACATGCTTTTATTCTGATCAAATAAATATTTGCTTGATCATTATTCAGGTGTTACTAGTAATTGTTTTATTAGCAAGTGAATTTCCACCACAGGTACCAATGTTGTAGTTCTCTCCAAACCTCTGTGACACCACCCCATACCAGTTTTCTGAAGTGTTCCATGATTCATCAATTTCCTTGATGATTGGCCTGGAAGTGTCTGGGTGTTTCAGGATGGGGTCTGACATGAAAACTTTCTTGAACTGTTGAAATTCTTGGTCTCCTGAGGGGACTATTTTAGCTTTATTGGCCCTATCTTGAGTAGAGGGGTGAGGAAGTGGCAAATGAACTGAACCCTCTGAATCTGTGGTATAAGTTGGCATGAGAACATAGTACATGAGAACACCCTCCTGATTGATGATGTCAACAAGGAATTCTATTGTGGTAGCATGGATCTCACATTTCTCCCCTTTCACATATAGCTGTTTCTACAAGAACCCTCCTGACATGAGTGACATGTTCCTCTCAGGAAGGGGAGCTGATGCCGGGGGACATAATTTATGAGGCACTAGAGCAGTGTGTGCATGCAACATAGCCAATATGTCATGATGTAGTACTCAAAGTGGCCAGAGATAGTGCTGAAGGCCATTTTCCACTCATCTCTCTCCCAGATCCAGATGAGATTGTATGCACTGTGCAAATCGTGAGGATGTTTGCTACCTTGAGTTGTTCCAGTGCTGCTGGGACTAAGGGTATAGGATAATGATACTTGACTGTTACCTGGTTTAATCCAGGCCCTCCTCATTTTTTTCCAGAAAGAAAAGCCATGCTTATGCTGGTAATGTGGAAGGATGTATGTATTCTTGTTTCTGAGCCTCCATGATGTATTCATCCATGGCTTGGGTTTCCTTAACTGAAAAATAACAGATGGTTGTGAGGGGCATATCACCATCCATGAGCTGAATGGCACAGTCGTATGGTTGTTGATGGAGGTTGCTAGCTTTGATCTTGTTTAAAGACTTCCTTAAGGTTCTCATATTCCGTAGGTATCTGTGAGAGACTTGATTTCAGAACAATCAACTGAAGTAGATGCTACCAAGACTATACAGACCTGTAGACAGTGGTTTAAATGATGTGGGGACCAGTGGCGTATTTTACTCCTCGACCAGAAGATCTGTGGCTTGTGGGTGTGCATCCAGGGAAACTCTAGGATGATAAGAAAGTTCTTGGTGACTGTGACAAGGAGAGAGATTTGTTCCTGTTGGAGGTTGCTGACACTGAGAAAAAGGGGTACAATAGACTATTGATCCCCTGCATTTGAGTCCCCTGTTAAGGGCTTGGACATGCAATGTATTGCAGTGGTTGGCTAGGCACATTCAGTTTTATGAGCTGTAGATAAAATGTGTAGCTATTCCAGAATCAATCAGCACTGAAAAAGTAGAAAAACTCTTTGAGTACCCTATCTGCACAGATACAATTTCGGTGAGTAATAATGTTGATCCCTGGCTCATTCCAGATACTGCCACGAGCGAGAGTATGGAACTCTCATAACAACTTTGTGGTTTTCTGAGTTCCTTGTTGGAGCATGTGTAATTGCTCTCCTATGTCCCTTCCCTTGGGGGAAAACTTGCAGAAAAAGCTCCAGGAAGCACTCACAGAAGGTGGTGTGCTCTTCTCATTGGTCCCAGATAGCAGTATCTTAGTTGAGAGCCTTATCTGTGAGCAAGTGGAGTGATTTTTGTCTTTTCTGGCACTCATCCTTGACTGGAGAAATAGAAGGAGCATTGAAGCATGAAAACATTGCATGAAACAGGAACATCTGAATATTTGTCAGGATGAGCAATCAGCAATGGAGCAGATTGAGGGGGTGCCACCATAGTAACCCATGTGGGTGCTAGCATGCTTGAGAGTTCCAACAGTGCCAACTGGTCATTGATCATTGCAGTCTGTTGTTGCTGCTCACTGGCCAGGTGGCCTTTGGTGACAAAGGACTGTTGTGCAGGTGAAGTATTCTGTCAGATGGCAGAGACAGTTGCAAGTTCAGAGTTTTTATTTAAACAACAGTCAATCAAATCCAAAATATGAGGCAAGATCAAAGTCAGGATACAGGCAGTAGTCAGGCAATGTGCAATCAGAGTAACCAAGGCAAAAGACAAAGACCAGATAAAGAGAACAGAAATCTTAACCAGAAAACACTTAGCCAAGGGAAGGCATTGGTATCAACATGTAAGGAACACTCAGCATATACTTTGCAATGTAATTGTTGAATGATTGTCCTTTTATACTGTTGGTATGATTGTGTAAGTGAGTCTAGACATGTGTAACAGTACAATGGTGACTCTGATAGAACTTTTGATGGCTGTCGGCTGTTATAGTCTCCGGCAGGTGTGTTTGTAGGCTGCTCTCAGTTCATGAACAGATCCCTTCTTTCTCCATACTTTGGCATTTTCATCACTTTGGTAGAGGTTACTCTTTGTGTCATCAGTCCATAAAACTTCCAGAACTGTTGTGGCTCATCTCTGTACTTTTTTGCAAATTCCAATCTGGCTTTTTGATTTTTACTGCTGATGAGTGGTATACATCTCGTAGTATGGCCTCTATATTATTGTTCTCCAAGTCTCAATTGAACAGTGGACTGTGATTTTCCACCCCTCCTCTTTGGAGGTTGTTCATGATGTTGCAGCCTGTTGTTAATGATGCTTCACGTGTGTCCTTGCACACCATGCCTAACATGCCATTGGCCACTGCATGTGAAGTAAGAGGTAAGTAAGAGTCACATAGATTTTACACTACCTGTAACAGACTGAAGTGCAATTAGCTTGCAAAAGTAAGAAAAATAGATACAGCTTGTTAGAAACAATGTAGTTATGTTATGGTATGAAGATAACATGGAGCTAATATGTGGCTATTATTGATGGGTTTAGCATAAAAGAATGACAGCATGGTCACCATGGACTTGGTGTCAAAAGGTCTCTTTTATGACCTAGTCCAGGTTGGGCCAGAACAGAAATAGGGACTCGTCCTGGGCATTCCATCAATTTGTCCTGTTGTTCTCTCTGCGCATTTGTCTGGTCTTTTTGTCTTTGTGGTGGTGGAATGTATATTTAGATAATGAGATATGGCTGCTAAATTTAATCTTGACCAGTTTACTATTTGGCCTACATTGGAGCAGTTTGAGCAACGTCATAAGGAAGATCTGTTACTACTAAAAAGCTGCTGTATGTTGGGCTGGTAAAGCAATGAGTCCTTCTTGAGCTTCCCGAGGTGGGTGTTGCATCACATTCAGTTGGTTTGGAGAATTTGGCTGCAGCGGATGCTGAAGCCAATCCCAAGGACCCCAAATATATATCCATAGATCCAGTGGTACTGGAGTAAGAGATGGTGCTAAGAAATAGGCCACCTTCCAGTTCATCTGCAGTTCCTGCACCTGCGTATCCTGTGTCCATTTGTGCTCCATACGCTTTATTCCTTTGTATGTTGTGGCCTGACCTAGACCAAGTCATAACAGTCTTGATGTTTGAACAAGCTCACAAGAAATACTCTAAATAATGTTTGTTAAGCTAACCCTAATGTAAATGTTACTTTCAGTAAATATTTTGCTTTGGCCAGACAGAGATGTATTTTGGTGAACTAAGTTTGAGCTTTTGGATTTGTATTTTAAGATTTCTTTTTTAAAGGCATAAAAAATGTAATTTAGCAACTGTTAAAAAAACCTCTCTGAAATTCCTTAATCTGTTAAACTTTAATGCTTCATGTTTCATCAGATATGGACTCTCGCTTCTTTGATAAGATTTCAGTAAAGAATAAGACTCAAAGTGACTATCCACAATAAAGCCCTGCTGTTTAGGTATTTGGTCATCACAGGTGCACCTACCTGAAATCATATTGGCTAATTTCTTCACCTATTGACGAAAGTGTTCAATACATCTGTGATGGGAACAGATAATTGGCAAATCAGTTATCTTACTCAATATGGCACTGTACTCCAAACTCCCCAAGTCAGTGCTCCTAAAACAATAAACACAGTTTATTAACTTTATTAACAGTTCAGTTCCACTAAAACATTGTATCAGGTATCATTGTTTATAAAATCCAGATTGAATAATACATGTATAATCACACAAGTACTCCACAAATAAATCTTCAGACTGCTTAATTTTTTTTCCCACATAAATTTACTTTCCTGTATGGCTCAATAGAAAACAATAGGTCACATTTTAGTTTCTTATGTTCCATGTTTCTGTAATAAAATTCTGGTTATTTAAATTATAGGAAATTGCAAACTATGTATCTGGGGAAAAATGCAGCCAGTATGATGTACGTTTGCCTCAGTGAGTCTCCACAAGCACAAAGACAGTACACAGCATGCAAAGACATACACACATAGCTGAAGAAAAAAAACAGTTAATCATTTAGTCAGGCATTCAGAATGTTTGAAAGACAATGACTTCAAAATAAAATATGCACTATGAAATGACTGTATGAATCAGTTCACACTAGAAGCTTCATCCAGTCATCAGGATCAATATAGCAATCACTGAAGGAAAATCATAGAAAAGTATACATGCATACCTTCATGGTAAACCTGAGGATGATCTTCAAACTACATTTATTTTTTCATTTATGCTGGAGCAGTGACTGTGTATAGGCCTGTAAATAACCAATTTCTGAAACAGATATACAGACTCCCATGACATTAATTACAATGGGTGGCATCTCTGCAAAAGGGAGGGGTTTATGTGGTTTGTTAAAAGCATTGACTATGCCCTGCTGGAAAAAATGGAGAAAGATAAAGGCTGCATTTTATTCTGATAACACTTTCCATTTTCCCATGACCTTAATTAAGAAGAATATTAGTGAGTTTATTGTGTGGAAATATGAACAGTTCCTTGTTGTTGTTTTTTTGTTTGTTTGTTTTTCTTAATTTAAAGTTTCCCTCTTATTAATTGAAAAATGTTTGTGGAAAAATTAAAAAGAATATGACAAAGTTCACTAACATGCAAGAATACTCTTATTCCTGTCCATACCAAAACAAATGGCAGAGAATAGAAATTGTAAATAGGCAACTTTCTGAACAACACGAAATCACATCAACCTAATCTTGAGATATTACTGAGTCATTCTATTATTAGGGGTGCATGTCATGTCCACAGGTCGTATTTATCACTTTTACTAAATATTCACTTCAAGCAATGATCAATTTTACATTGGGGCACATTTCTTTTTAGTTTAATCCAAAAATGAACAGGTTCCAACATTTATTTTGCAGAAAATGTATACTCTAAATTGGAATTTGCTTTTTTCGTGCTGTCTGATTTGCTAATGGTCAAGCTTTGCTCTTCAATTTAACAATAGAATACCTGTTTTTGTATATTATTTACATCATTTTTTGTTCAAAATAACTATTAAAACATGAGAAAGGTGATTTAAAAACTATTTGACTCATTAATATACATTAAGTTATTCATTTTGTGTGTGTCTGAGAAATCTCTGTCAACTGTGTTACCCATTGACAAAACCCCTATAATTCAGCATTGGTTTTTTCCAAAGCCATGTGGCCAACACCACATCATGTCACTTCCTTCACTGGAGCAAATTTTAAAAGCAGTGAGGTAAGTTTCTTCTTCTGCTCTTCAATATTTCATCAAAATTATTGTGTACACATAGAGTGGGTTAACTGCTCATCAACTGTGTTATCAGCATGTTCTTGTGTAGTTGCTTTAGATATTATATTTACAAAATTGTAAAGACAGTTTGTTTAAACAAAAGTTGATTAAGGCCATGAGGTGACATATTAGCACCGTGCGGTTATCACAAGTGCCTAAAATGAAAAAAATGTCAACTGTGTTACCAATCAAGTGTAACACAGTTGACAGAGATTAAGAAAGTTGACAATGTTCACATGGTTTATTGTCATAGTTTATGCTTACACTGGATGTTTTTGATAAATAAAAAAAAACCCAATAATAATAATAATTCATTAACTATTATTATTATTATAGAGAAATTACATGAATTAATTAATTTAATTAATTACAATTAATTAAAATGAACGACTGCAATTACAATCAATTCAGCAATATACTCGTATCAACAAAACAATGATTTCATGAAGTATGGATCATTTTGATACGATTCAGTGGTTTGAAAGGATGGGTTCCTGCTGACATTTGTGTAATTTGATCCATAACAAGGTTGGAAAACTGTAAAAATACTCTTTTAAATCACTACATTCACATGTTACAACAGCAGTGTTACATACAGTTTTAAACAGAGTGATTTATGTATTAGGGAGATGAGATTATCTTCTGCTGAGAAGCAGTGCCAGTACAGGACTCGGCGTGATGCTGATCCTGAGAGAAGGGCTTCATATTTACAGAAACAGAGAGAAGTGGCATGAGAACAAAAAGCTAGGGAAGGCAGAGAAAGACTTAAATGAGAGGGAGAAAAGAAGGAAACGAGCATATTGGAGAAGAGCCCAACTCAAGAGCAGAGAGAGAAAGAAAGTGGTAGAGAAACAGTTTACTCCACCCCAGAGTAATCAAGTTGATCCGCATCCTCAGATATCAAGGTAGAGGTTTATTGAACAACAGGAAATAGGTTTAAGAATATATTTGATTATGAAATTATTGTTAAGACTAAAGTAATTGCTTATTTTCATTCTGTTCAGTGAGCATAAATGAACACATAATCAATAATGTAATGCTTTGTGTATAATTTCAGACAGAGAAATGCTGGGAGGAAGAAAGTCAAGAGAAGGGAGTCCAAGTTATACAGGGAGATTCAGGCTCTAAAGGAATCACTCAAACAACAGAAAAGAAAAACCAACAAATTCAGCAAAAGTCTTGCAAGACTACAGCAAGATTCAGAGTCACCCAGAACAAAAACCAATTGCGTGTTAGGAAGGTTTCCTGTGCCAAGAGAAGTGCACAGAACATGAGTTTTCCACCATACCCTAGTGGACAACATCCGCATGCCTGTACCAAACACAAAACACCTAGGCAGACCATAGCAGGTATAGTGTCAGGAAGGGTCTTGAAAAAATACAAGTGCAAAAAAGAATTCAGGAGAGTCTTGTAATTTCAAGAAAACAGCAGTATCACAGTGAGATACCCATCTTCTCCAACAAGTTGAAGTACAAATCCCTAAGATATAAACTGAGTGACAGAGTTGTGTCCTTCTTGATGAGGGATGAGAACAGTCGTCTATCAGCTGGAAAATCGCAAACAATAACAAGAGGGAAATTAAAGAAACAAAAAAGGTTCCTAAATGACACCATGAGAAACCTGCATAGAAGATTCCTCCTTGAGAGCCCCAACTGCTGGATCTCATACCCTTTGTCCTGCCGTATGCGGCCCTTCTGGGTGGTCCAGCCATCCATTGCAGACAGAGAGACCTGTCTATGCAAGGTACATGAAAACTTCAGTTTTCTTGTAGAGAAGCAACATTCTCTCCAACTCATGGGAGCAAAAACTTGGAGCAAATGGCGAAGTCAATATGCTGTGACTCAAACTCAAAGGACTGCATGTACAGTGACTGTCCCAACTGCAAAGAGAGAAACTTTCCAGTTGCAACAAAGGGGGATTTGCAAACAAGTGTTTTTTTTCACACAGTGGGCAACAGATACGATTCCCAGAGTATCTTCCCATATTCCCATCTTTTACATAAAACAGCAATTTGCTTATTATCGGGAACTAAAGAGGAGTATGAAAGAGCACGAATGTCTAATTCCTGTAGATTTCTGATATTTTCCCTTCAACCAACACAGGTATATATATTTACCTGTCGTTTTTTCTTCACAATAATCCAAATTTCATTTAATGTCATTTCTCTTCCTATTATTGAGTAAAACTGTCTCCAGGCTTCTTCTTCTTTTTTTTTTTTTTGACTTCTTGATGACTTTTCTTGCCATGGCTTTTTTCCTTTGAAAATCCTTAAGGTTATCAATTGTTAATGTTTTATGCAAATATTTAAATGCTTTATTTTGCTCTTTAACAGCTTTCATTTAAATTCTTTATTTTCTTTTTGTTTTTACTGATAGGGCCAGTAACTTGCTACACTGAGAATTTCAGTCATTTGTTCTACTGAACCATCTAATTTATTAGGTGTGACATTATTTATTTCATTACAACATTCCTAATACATATCCCAGTTTGCCTTTTGAAAACACCATTTTTGATGGATGTACCTATTTGGAATATATATATTTGAGAGAATCTTGCAATAAATTGAAAAATGATCACAACTAATAGTAGTACTCTGATAAACTTCCCATTCACATCGGCCATCTATTTTTCTGCCCACTATATATCCATTAAATATATGGAGGATGTTTTATGTTTTTATGTTAAACATTGGTGTGTACCATTTCCATTCCTTCAATCACCATTTCTTCAATGACCTCAGCATTCCTACCTGTAAGTTTGCTACCCCATAAACTATTATGTGCTTTAAAGTCCCCACACCACATTTCTTTGTGATATTTCTTATTTAGTGTGTTCTTAAATAAATTGGTTGACAGTATTTTACATGGATTGCAATAAGTAATGTTAATAATAAAAAATAAATAATAAATAATAAATTTATTTCAGTTATTATTTTTTTTATTATTGAATATTTATGAAGAACACTTATATTCATCTGATATACTGATAGATCTATATGAAATTCCTTCTTTAATAAAGGTTAAAGAAGCCCCCCTACACCATCTTTCTTCCTATCACATTGTAGTATCCTTTAATCACATTCCCTAACTGAGGTCTTAACGATGTCTCTTGAACGCATATAACCTGACATTTAACTGGTAATTCACTAATATATCTTTTAAATTCACTTAAAAATTAAATTTAAATAATTCGGTCTTCCAGCCGTCCCAGATTACACAGCCCCGCCTTGCTAGTTTGTGTTGTGGAGTTGGTGTGGATCCTCCTGTTTTTCCCAGTGGATTCCGGTGGGTTGGAGCACTTGCCATGTCTCGACAACGGGGCTGTGTGTTCCCCAGCGTCACAGTGGCATAGCGCCGGGAAAGAGCATCAGCGTTGGTGTGCCTCACCCCGGGCCGGTGCAGCACCTGAAATGAGACGCCCTGCAGAGAGAGGAACCACCGAGTTAGTTTACTGTTTTTATCTTTCATTTGGTTTAGCCATCGGAGGGGTGCATGATCTGTAATGAGTGTGAAACGTCATCTTCTCAAGTAATATGGCAGTTCCTCGATGGCCCATTTGATGGCAAGGGCTTCCCTTTCAATTGCCACATACCGTCACTCCGCGGGGTTCAGCTTCCAGCTGATGTATAAAACCGGATGATCTTCCCTTTCGAAGTCCTACGCTAGGACAGCTCCCAGTCCTGTCTCGGAGGCATCCGTCTGGACCAGAAAAGGGCAGTCGAAGTCTGGATTCCGGAGAATGGGGGAGCTGGTAAGGCCGAGTTTCAATTCCTTAAATCCACGTTCCACTGCCAGGGTCCACCGCACGTTCTCCATACCCTGCCAGCCCGAGTAAGGCACGTACCTGTTTCTTCATTAGGGGTCTGGGAAATTGACATACTGCCTCCACTTTCCTCTCCTGGGGTTTCAGCAGACCCCCCGTAGGTAGCCCAGGTACAGCAGCCCAGATGTCCACCAGGTGTTAGAAAGTCACCAGGGCTCCATGCAGCCCGAAGGAAAGAACCCGGTATTGCCAGTGGCCCGACAGGGTGCTAAATGTGGTTTTGGGCCTCGAGGATGGGGTGAGAGGCACCTGCCAGTACCCCTTGGTCAGGTCGAGTGTGGAGACGAAACGGGCCTTCCCCAGACATTCCACGAGCTCATCCACTCTCGGCATCGGATACCGGTCAAACACAGAGACCTCATTGAGTCTGCAGAAGTCATTACAGAGGCAGAGGCTCTCATCGGGCTTGGGCACCACGATGATCGGGCTGGACCAGGGGCTGGTGGATTCCTCAACGATGCCATCCCGTAGCATGGCAGTGACGTTAGCCTCTATAGCCTGACGCCAGGCTTCTGGCACATGGTAGGGATGCTGCCTAATGACGACTCCAGGCTGAGTCCGGATGTGGTGTTGGGCCACGTGGGTCCGCCTGGGCTCTGCAAGAAGACGTTCCAGTGTTGGGCCTCCAGCTCCTCCAGATCCTGGTGTTGGGCTGGGGAGAGATCCTCTCCCTTGTGGACGGCTTTGGCGGGACCTGGGGAAGGAGAGAGAGACGACAGGAGCACGGGGACAGGCTCTATGCAAAGTTTTAGTAAATTTATTGTGTCTCAGCTCTCTCACCTGGCTGCTGGAGGCAGTAGTTCACTGGGCCCGTCCGCTCAACCACAGTGTATGGGCCCTGCCAGCATGCTAGGAACTTGCATGTGGCACTGGGGACTAGGAGCAGCACCTTATCCCCCACCTGGAACCCAAGTGTTTGGGCTCTGATGTTACTGGCCCTTTGCTGCTCCTACTGAACCGGTGTCAGATGTTCCCGGACAATGGGGCCCATCTTTCACGATCCGCTCCTGCATCTCGCCCAAATGCTCAACCACAGAGTGGAACAGAGAGGGCTGGGCTTCCCACGCCTCTTTGGCAACGTCCAGCAGTCCCTGGGGCCGCCGAATAGCACATATGGGAGGAGCAGGTCCCAGTTCCGGCCCTCACCTTCAATGACCCGGCGGAGCATGCATGCTTCAGGGTCTGGTTGAATTGCTCCACCAGGCCGTCGGTCTGCGGATGGTATACAGACGTGCGGAGATGGTGGACTTTCAGCAGCCGGCACAGGTCCCGCATGAGACGAGAGACGAACGGGGTGCCCTGATCTGTGAGTATATCCTTCAGGATCCCTACCGGGCTGAACAGCTGGAGTAGCTCCCGGGCGATGTTTGGGGACATCGCTTTCCGGAGGGGCATGGCTACCGGATATTGGGTGGTGTAATCCACTAAGACAAGAATATACTCGTGGCCTCGGGCAGACTTAGGCAGCAGTCCTACGAGGTCCATCCCCACCCACTCAAAGGAGACCGATGATGGGGAGGGGAAAGAGTGGTGCCGGCACCGGTTTGTGTGGGGAGATCTTCTGGCAGGTTGGGCAGGCTCTACAGAAGAGCTCAACCTCTACCACCATCCCCGGCCAATGGAACCGGTCACGGACCTTCTCCAGCGTGTTCCTCGGTCTCAAATGGCCTCCCAGCGGGTGGGTGTAGAGCCAGGTGCATGATAGTCGTCGCCTTGGTCTTTGGGATGACGAGGATGTCATACGGTTCTCCTCGCCTCTCACAGTAGTAATACAGCCGGCCTTGTTGGGTGAAGAAATAGGAGGCGGGTAGGGTCCGTTCGGGGACGTCCTCCTCCTCGTCGATCCACAGCACCTGGTCCCAGCAGTGCTTTAGCCACTCATCCTCCTTCTGCTCCCGGACGAAGTTCCCCTCGCAGCTAATCTGCTGATTGACACACAGGAAACGGTTACTGTCAGGGGGAAACTCACCTTCCGGGTTGGCTTCGGCTGCACGGTCCTCCTCAGCGGCCAGAGCAGCTCCCAGCACTCTTGTGGACCTCCGGCGTCAGGGTCGACGTTTTGCGTCGGGGCCCGGCCTGACTCCGTAGTCATCGTGACGTCACGTGCTTCGGGAGTCAAGCGCTCAGCAACAGGCCATCTCCAGAGTGGACACCGCGTCATAATTAGGACTTATTCAGGAGTGCACTTGTGGCTGTGAAAAAGGTCTACCTTTAGTAACAATGCCTTTCCCCCTTGATTCAAATTCAAACAACTCAGCCAAAATTTGTATATACATTTTGACACTTTGGAATTCTGATATAATGAATTATAACTGAAATAACCCTGTCTGTAATTGGTTGCTTCAAAATTACCTCTGAAGTGAACAAATTAGATGACCTGAATGACTAAAGAAATGTTTATGTAACATGAAATATATGGGGCTGTGAAAAAGTGAGATTGAATATCTTGTAAAATACATGTACGTGCATGTAAACTTTTGGCCTCAACTGTAGTTCTGCAACAGTTCAAATGAGTGAACTCTTACACACTGGTCACTATGTTGCAGATAATGGTCAAACAGTCATGGTTTCCACAGAGAGGGAGTCCTAAGCGGGTAAAGACTTTTTACACACATGCACTGTTAGGCACATGTTAGCAGTACAGTCATTTTCATAGGCAAACTGCTGGCTGTGTCCTTGGCACACACTAAGGCTTGTTTCAGGTATGTTGTCTGGTTTATAGTGATTTATAATGATTTGGTGAAGGTATTTGTATCAAAAGTAGCAAGTGTTAGTGTACATTCTGATCTTTTCTCTTTTGTTATGAGTCCCTCTGTATGCATTTCAGTATATGCTCAAAGGGTAATCCAGACACAAAAATTTGTTATGAGGACTTGTGTACTGATTGTGTAGCCAAGGAAATAGTCCATGAATAGGTCCATTCTGGATAGTAAGAGGATTTTGGCCTTTAAGGTATAATTCTTTTGGGGTTTATAATGGTGATTGCCATTAGCCGTAGTTGTTTTTTCCGGTGACGTCATTTCCTGTTTTCGAATCGTTTGCCGGGAGTTTTGCCGCTGTTGGCGTTTATGTTATACGTGTTTTTTCCGTTTTTTCATTAGTACTTCTGCGCTA
>JAQMYM010004293.1:0-14351 GCA_030014255.1 Parauchenoglanis ngamensis | reverse complement strand
TATAATAGAATTATGGTTTCCTTTTAAAAATTTAAGTATTCTTATCTACTAAAAAAGTTTATTGCTTTATTTTTATTGCCTGTGGTGCTTTCCAAAGACAATTTAAAAGAAAAATGTACCTTTAATAAATTAACTTGGATTGGAGGAGGCTAGCTACTAAGTGTTGCTACTAATTAGCCTTTGGCTCAAGCTTTGTAAAAAGTAAACAGTTAAAAAATACTACAGCACTGTAATATCATCTTAATATTTAATTTAGCCACTGTATTAGTTTACTATAATAAGTAGCTAGATTGTTTTCAGTATGTATCAGATTTGCAATATGAGCCAAATTGGTTCTGACTCGTTTTCAACCATAACAGTGCTCACCTCAGGGCTTCATCATCCGAGCCTCATTCTCATAGCCATCGTCTGTCAGCTAGAACTCTATGGCGCCTGTGAATCTTCAGCACAACTCTGTGGCATAAACTAGGAAACTAGGGGAGATGAGCTATAGGGTATACTAGGAGGTAACGTGCTAGGAGGTATTATGAAAAAAGAAATTCAGGTGGAGGCTGGCTTGCATCAAGTCTCTGATTCCAGAAACAGAAAACCTCATCCACCCCCAACACTCTCCATAATGCAACTATGATTTCTTCATTAGCTTGGATGTGCACAGCTAATTAACATCTCCTGTCATTGAAAATACACATTGTGTCTATCAGCAGACTGCTCCTTTCCATCCCTCCACCTCCCTCCTACCCTCATCCTTCTCACTCGCATGAATGGTTTTCACTGAGCTAAACGTCCTGGTTGCAGGAGGCACAGCGAGACGGTTCATTCGCTACTGCCAATTTTTTAAAAGAGGAAGAAGCTGGCTGCTGTTGCTAAGCCTAGGGTGCAAAATGGAGGACTATGAAAGGATTGTAATAAAAAACTGATCTTTTGAGTGTGTGATCCAATGAAGGGGCCTAGACTATGTGTATAGATATATTGTATTTTTACATTTCATATATTTTTTTCTAATATTTATACATACATATACACTTAACCCTTTATGTCTTGTTTCTGAATGCTAAAAAAATAATTTGGAATGAACTGATAATGTGTATCCTAAACAGATACAAATAGGAGGAGCAATACGAGTCACATGGCTGATGGGTATTTTACTTTCATGTGGGTTCAAGCGAAAGGTGAGATATGAAGCTTAGGGGACTAACAAAAACATATTAATTAGCATGCACAGTGCTTTTACAGCACTTATTCTTTCATCTCAAGTAACTGCCTCATCAATATTGAGGTTGTTTAATTCATCTGAAAATATAAGATACAGGTACAGCAGGTTCAAACAAAAATAAAAAGTGTATAAATGGAATTGAAAAACAGTTCCATACACATTTCTACTTGTGACCAGTTATGAACTCAAGTGATGTAGCTGTGGTTGATGAATTGTCAGAGCCAAAACTTACAGACCATGCTGACATGTTGGCTTTATACTCTTTACTATACGTTATACTATCTTTTCCCCCTGTATTTTCCAATGTTTCTTGGGGCATAGGTACAGGGTTCATATTTCAATGAAAAACAAGACAACAAAACAAAACTCTCCTAGGTGGGGGCATAATTTACAGTAGCAGGAGTATGGTGGAATGAGCAAATTAACATGGAACACCTGCTTTTTATTTGTGAATGTTGGTTTAACACAAAGTTATTTTTATCTTTCTCTCTCTTGAAAGAGAGAGAGTGGATCCAAGGTGTGTGTGTGTCATGTGAGCTGAACTTGAACCATGTTGATGGAAAGCTACCAAGGTTCTGTTACGTTTGATTTTGCTTTGCCTTTTTATACCGTATGGGTCACGGACAAGAATAAACCTACACCAGTCATCTCACACTGAGTCGGCAGAGTTTTTCAGTTAGCTTGTGCCACAAAAAATAAATAAATAAAGCCTTTAAGTTTAGGTATTTAGGTAAATCTGAATATTTGGAGAACTAAATAGATACCAATACAGAGAATGGCATTGTGTTACACCAATAGCATGTTGTAAAGTTTCACCATACTTGAGTCTTAAATTTCATACTTGTAGATGTACATAGTACACTGCCTCACCTATAATATACTAATAGTTGTGCATAAAGTAGCATATTAGCATACATATCATTTCAGTGCAGTCTTTTTTTTTGGCTCATTTATGTCACGTGCATTAGAGCATTTATCAATTAATCAAGCTCCTAAAAATTATTGCAAAACTATATTCATTTTGCATGGCCAGTAATGCTTTACATTAATGCTTTCTTTACCATTATAAAACACTTGTTAACATGAACAAGCTATGAACATTAGCGTTAACACTCAATCAAACACACACACACACACATAAATCACAACATTGATTATCTCATTACATTGACACCTCATAAGTATATATATATATCAGGCAACAAATAAACATGCAGCTCTTGATATGTTGAAAGCAGGAGAAATGGGCAAGCGTAAAGATCTGAGCGACAAAGGCCTTTGTCATGGACCAAATTGTGATGGCTAGATGACTGGATCAGAGCATCTCCAAAATGGCAGGTGTTGCAGGTGTTCCCAGTATGCAGTAGTTACTACCTACAAAAAGTGGCAACCAGTGAACTGGCGACAGGGTCATGGGCACCCAATGCTCAATGATGCACATGGAGAGCAAGGGCTAGCCCATCTGGTCGGGACCCACAGAAAAGCTACTGTAGCCCAAATTGCTGAAAAAGTTTTGGCTATGATAGAAAGGTATCAGAAAACACAGTGCTTCACAGCTTGTTGAGTAAGGGGCTGCGTAGCCACAGACCGGTCAGGGTACCCATGATGACCTCTATCCACTGCCTAAAGCACCTACAATGGGCATGTAACATCAGAGCTGGACCATTGAGTGATGGAAGAAGGTGGCTTGGTCTGATGAATCATGTTTTCTTTTATATCATATGAAGGCTGGGTGTGTGTGCGTTGCTTACCTTGGGAAGAGATGTCACCAGAATGCACTGTTGGAAGAAGACAAGCTGACGGAGGCAGTGTGATGCTATGGGCAATGTTCTGCTGGGTCCTTGGTCCTGGCATTCATGGGGATGTTACTTTGACATTAGACAATGTTGCAGACCATATACAACCCTTCATGACAATGGTATTCCCTATTTACAATGTCCTCTTTCAGCAGGATAATGCCACACTGCCACACTGCAAATATTGTTCAGGAATGGTTTGAGGAACACGACAAAGAGTTCAAAGTGTTGACTTGGCCTCCAAATTCAAAGATCTCAATCCGATCAAGCATATATGGGATGTGCAAGACAAATAATTCTGATCCATGGAGACCCCAAATCTCAACTTACAGGACTTAAAGTATCAGCTGCCAATGTTTTTGTGAAAGATACCACAGAACACCATCAGAGGTCTTTTGGAGCCCATGCCTTTACAGGTTAGAGTGGTTTTGGCAGCAAAAGGGGGCTCTACACAATACTAGGCATGTGATTTTAATGCTATGACTGATCTGTATAAATACCATTATATAAAAAAACCATTTAGATACCAATTAGTAATGCACTTTTCTCATCATTACCTTCTTATACTGTGAAATTCATATGCAATTTCGCGACAATTCAAAAACATGTCTGAGGCAGAAAAATTGTGCCAACATTTTGCCACAGTTGTGCAGTATAAGCCGTTCCCCATAAATCCAACGGAATATGAGGAAGGAGTGTAACAGACAGATACTCAATTTTAATGTACTGTGCATTTGCTAGTAGTTTTATGTAACTCCCACATTATGTCTGAGCAACTTGCTAGAGGTAAGAAACCAGCTATTACAGCGACACAGACTGGCAAACACTTTGCACAACCTTTCTCACCCAGGGCCCAAGATAATCTTCTTCTTTAAGTTGATTAAAAAAGAGTAGGAAGCCTTTGTTCTTGTAATCTGGGGTCATTCCAGATTTGTCTGTTCCAAGATGTTCAGCATTTTAATGGAAATTTGCATCTGTGGAAATTAGTGGCAGACTGACCTTGAGAAATGAAATAGGAGGAATATATGAGTCTGAACCGAGCGCGGTATGGTCTTAATTAAGAAATAGTGTGAGACATCAGCAATTACTCCCTCCCCTCATGGCTGTTCTAGAGGAAAGCTTATTTCATGCATCACTGAATCTCTCTCTCATATACACAAGGAGGCACTCTATGGAAACACAACATATAGCTGTTATATACAGTATATAAAGTATGTATATATCTTTGCAAACACTATGTGCATATTTATGCATTGATTTAATATGCTTAACATACTGCATTTCCATAAATAAATGAAATATAGGCAGCCCATCCAGCCTCTGATGTGGAACAGTCCTCATGTCTGCTGAATGTTTAGTTTTCCAATTAGTATTTGGAGTCTTATTGTTCCTAGTTTAAGAAGATTTCATTAGTTTATAAATCTGACTCACTGAAAACTCCCACCTCATTATCTAGATCTATAGTTTCAACTAACTGTCTCTCACAAAACATCATAAGACATCATAGACACAAACTTTCGTGGAATCCCAGCCCTTAATAGTTTTAGCATTGTCAGGATTTGAATACCATTAAACACAATTAGGGCCATAACAAAAAGTTTGTTCAAAGCAGTCTGAAATAGTTGAATTTGCCCAGAACTGGACCCATAAACAAACTGCTCTCCTCACAGTGAGGAGGATGGCCAAAGATGGAAAAAGGCCAAAAGATCACAGTTTTAGAATTGCACAGTTAATTTTATTCTTATGATTGTTTTGAAGTTTTAAAATCAACTGGTAAGTGCCACTTCCATAAGAAGCTTGGAAGTGTTACACGAAAGAATCCTTTCTGAGGCTTTCTCACAAAATTCAGTGCTTGAATTTTACCAAGCTGCAAAAGAACTACAGTTGTCAGTGTGTGTTGTGATCAGATGAGATTAAAATCAAACTTTCGTTCATCCACACTTGGCCAAAGATAATGAGGCAAACATACTTCCAAATTAACACAGAAATGGTAAAAGAAACACAAAATTGGTATTTTCTAATATCTCAAACCTGTCATCTGAATTGAAGATAGAAGTTCACATGCCCAAAACCATCAATATAAATGAGCTTCTATCTATTTAAGAGCTATATAAGTTCTCCTGGTTTTCATGATTCTATATAAGTTCTCATGAGGTGCATTTGGACAAGAAGAACTTTTTCATAGTTCTTAGAACTGTTGGAGGAAGTTCCCCCTTTTTTGTGTGTTTACACTACAGGAAGTTAGAATAATTATAGTTTTTAGAACACTGTTTTTAGGGACTGTTTTAGAGCCTACTTCAGGGTAGGTACTCTACCAGCACAGTAGGCAGTGTGATGTATATGTATGGTACTCTTCCAGCATAACAGAATGACGTGTGTGTATAGTGAATGGTCCAGACTTAAGTTTATTGAGATTGTTCGAGTCCTTTTTTCCTTTTTGTCAGTCAGTACTACGTTAATAGGATAAAACAGACAGAAACTTACAACAATGTGCTTGCTAAAAAAATCATTAACATTAATCATTAAGTAACATTAAAGACTGATTTTATGCTGGAAACAATATTGCTCATTGCAGAGCTTACTTCTTATTAATGTAAATCTTATTGCAGTCTGGGTAATTGTAGGGGTGAGAAGCCATTTTCTTTAATGTGTCTTTTGTTCCTGTTTTTGTTAGAGAGTTAAGCAAGTTACTGTACCTGCATTTTACTTCCCTTTTTCTTTTAAGGTAGTTAGTGGATTTAATTCTCTTTTTGTTTATTATTTTGGCAGTGCTCACCCCAATGCTTGTTTACCTTGGGCATTTGCAAATAAATTAATTCCTTGGACTGCAAGTTCTGGAGTTATGGTCATCCTTGGGAGTGAGAGAAACAAAGGGGAGGACAACCTTTTATGCTATGCCCAGTATCCCTAGGCCCAGGCATAAGAGCTGGTTAACACATGAGAGAAGCTAAAACCTGAGGTGGAGTGGTTGGCAAACTAAAGTAAGATAAAATAAAAAATAGGAAATAAGAGTTTATTTAAACTGAAATACATGTGTGCTGCCTGACTTATTATTCAGACAAATCCATAAATGAAAGGCAAGGCATGGTGCAAGGGGAGAATTCATGGTTGAATATTGGTCGAAATCATCACTAAAATGAGTGGATTTTCTAATTGCCAGATAGTCTATTTGCAAACTTTTCATACCTGTGTATTGAACAGTTGTATCCAGTTTGACTGGAAAAATTTGTGTACAGCCTAAAATCCATGTAAGATGTTACATGAGGATTAAAAATTGGGGAAAAAACATGGATAAATGAAGTGACAGTGAAGACAGTGAAGTCCAGCCTGAATGCAACAGATTCTGATGCAGCTTACATCACTTCAGCATACCTACTTGCAGTGCAAATTTAAACAGTAAAAGGCCCTTGAACGTATCTAGTGTTCAAAGGAGTTCCCTATGGGGTAATTACTCTCAACAGTCCCTAGAAGTGTTTGTTCCAAAAGCACCTATTGTTCTCTTTCCGATGCCTGTCTCAGGCCCTGAGCCAGTACTTGTCTATGGCCCTAGTATTCTCCTCAGGCATGCCTATATCTCTGGCCCAGTCCCAGTACCATGTAACTGGCTCTGTCTGTGCTGCATACGCCACTCTGGCCTTGGTCTAGGTGGGGCAATTCTAATGCATGTACTGGTGGTTCAGCATCCCTCAGATTGATGCCTGCTGGTGTCTATGAGTGTGATCTATGCATTAAGAGCTTAGTTTTCTGTCATATCCTGTCTTGTATTTTGTGTGTCCTGTGTCATGACACAAATGTTGCCATGTGACATGCCATATCTGATGTCATATGCTGCCATAAGTCATAATAACACTTGATATCCAGTTATTTAAAAGTGTCAGCCTACCTTCTTTGGTAATTGTTTTTGTAATCGTTATAATGTTGCATAACAGATTGTCACATGGTAGTTTGGCTAAGTGTCTAATTAATATACTCCACAGAGAGAGTAGCCAAAACTCAGGATCAAACCAAGGACTCTGGAGATGAGAAACAGTAACCCTAACCATGGTATTATCATGCCACCCTTTAGTTAGTTAGTTACAGTTGAAACCAGATATTTACATTGTATAGAAATTTAACTGAAGTATTACTGTGTATATGCTCATAGTGTTAAAGTTGAGAAAGAAATGTTTGTATAGGTGTGGAAACTGCTAGGAGTGGCAGTGTCCAGACTTGCATGCCATAAAAGAAGAACTATCTATGCTATTCTTTAACTACCTGTTAAAGAATAGCTCCCTCTTATCAGGAGGGTAGGGTGTAGCCCACCCCCCACTAAATCTTATCTGACTTTACAGCCAGAATACTTGCAGGTTAGAACCTGTAAGGGCGGGGCGAGCGGCCTATAACTACCGGTGTGTGTGAAGAGAGGGGTCTCTCGCTTTCTCGCTTTTCTCCCTTTCTGGCTCCCTTGCTCTTTTCCTATTTCCTGTTCTGCCTTCTTTCCTTTCTTACTGATCAAAAAAGACCTCCTTCACGGACAGTTTGAGACTCAGTTTGTGTCTGTTTTCAGAGATTCCACCACAGGATGTTGCAGGGTCACTAATTACAGCACTGCAACTAGATTCCTTTTGAGATTATTTCCCATCATGCTCCTGTGCACACTTTGCTGCTTCCTGTTTAGTGTTGGAGAGAGCTCACCTGTTGGTTGACTGACATCCATGAATGAAAGGCACCTGTTCAGGTACAGCTGTCATCAGTTACAGTCATGTAGCCCACCATGGCCAATAGAAAAGATACTTGCAAACACTGCAGCGAGCAACACTGTCATTATATTTGACCCTTATTAATAATGAATAATTTTAGTTTAATAGAGTATCTGGCAACATCAATCTCATTGGTTAGAGGGGGGACTTTAGGTCTCTGACTAACCTCGGTTGGGTCTTTTGTCTTCCTTTGGTGATTCTTATGAAGTCCAGGAAGTAATTTTAGCAACAGTAGTGAATAACACAACCCAGTACCACAATTACTGATATTTTAATATGTATTATTGAGTTCTTATAGTTATTCATCTGTTTGACTGGTCACATGAATATAATGAGTTTAATTTAAATATTAATAACTCGAAACAAGTTGACACTATATATACAGGTAAAGTGTACATAGTCTCAACTTGAATTTATTTACAATTCTAAATGTCAGAATATGTTCTATGAGTGGAAAGTTAAGAAATGAGATGCTCTTCTCCCCTTCTAGTCTTCAGCAACAAAACCTAGGGATAAGGTGGAATTTATTGAAGCTTCAAATACATACAGATATTACCCCTTCTTGCTCTCATCATCCAAATCACCAATATCCACCAGCTCTCTTACAAACCCTCTGTGCCGGGGAAATCCACCTCACCTACATCTAGAAATAATAATCTGCTGAGCAACATACAGCAAGCACAGTCTATTATCTATGCAGTACTCAAAATATAACAGAGAGAAGAAGTGCTCTTAATTACACAAGAAGCTTTAAAAATGATTAAAAAGACAACATTCTATACTAGCACCTTTTTGAGTAATTACATGATTAACAAACAAAAAATGTGAAATTATAAGTAAATACATTAATCAGTAAAAGAATATGTGGCTAAGCTTTCTCATCCCCAAGTCCTAAAATCATTAGGAGGCAAATTCACCATTACAGCATTAATATGGAAAATGATTATATAAAAATGTTCAAAAGTGATTCAGTGACTAAGGTAGGAAATATTAAATATGTAATAATAATAATAATAATAAGAAGAAGAAGAAGAAGAAGATGAGGAAGAAGAAATGTTCACTGTTGATGGCTGAGTGTAGCTGTTGAGCTGAAATTTCTAACTAATCTCTAACCTGCATCAGCGATGTAAAATGTTTAACTGTTACACATCAGAAATGGAACTTGAGGCAGGTGTGTATAGTTTTTCAGTCCGAATCCTGGCAGTCAAACACCTCCAGAAGCACAAACTTTCAGCCTCAGACAACCAAAGAACGTATCCATCCATCCATTATCTACACCACTCACCAGCCTCATTGGTCAGAGGGAGATTTCCAATTCAGACTGTGTCCAATTGTTCTGTTTAACATTTAAGGCTGTGATAGACTGAATCTGATTGGTTGGTGTTGGGGTTCACACTTTGATAGGCTGAATCTGATTGGTTGGTGTTGGAGTTCACACTTTGATAGGCTGAGTCTGATTGGTTGGTGTTGGAGTTCACACTTTGATAGGCTGAGTCTGATTGGTTGGTGTTGGGGTCCAGGCTCTGGTAGACTGAATCTGATTGGTTGGTGTTGGAGTTCACACTTTGATAGGCTGAATCTGATTGGTTGGTGTTGGAGTTCACACTTTGATAGGCTGAGTCTGATTGGTTGATGTTGGGGTTCACACTTTGATAGGCTGAGTCTGATTGGTTGATGTTGGGGTCCAGGCTCTGGTAGACTGAATCTGAGTGTGTGGTCATTTGTATTGTCTGGAAATGAATTGTGTTTAGGTCATTTTCATAATTTCCATTTGTCTGAAATAATAAAAAATATAAGATATTAGAAGTTTTAAAAACTTTGAAATGGTTTGTCAATTTAATCAACAAAGTAGATCATGTGAGTGAGTAGTTTTGCTGTCTCTTTGTTCTCACCTCTCTGGAAGTTTGTGTCACTATTCCTGGACCTGCAGGGAGATGAGGATGACAAAGAGAAAGTACTTTGATCTATAACATTGATCTATAAATACAGACACCACATGTATGAAGGAAACTCTTTTGACCTGTTGTTTTAACAGTTTGATATGTTATTGATTATATAACTACAGCACTAACTGGGAGGAGAATCAGTCAAGCAGTTCAATATACTTGTCTTTCTTAATAGTCTATGTTGTGGTAAATCTAAACCCGAAGCAGGTTGTGTGTGTGTGTGTGTGTGCGCACACCTTGCATATTGCGTCTCTTATGTAGAGTCACAATAAGGAATATGATTGCATTCAGAAGCACCAGCAGACTCACAGACACAATGATCACCGTGATGGAGGGAAATCCTGGAACAGAAATGAGTCACATTTAAACTACATGCTGATCAATCAGAAGTATCTGATCAAATTCATAAAGGCATGTACTTCGTCTATGGGTGTGAGGTGCATGTAAGTATAATCACCTCTTTCAGAAGTTGGTGTGGACCATGATGATGATGATGATGATGATGATGATGGTAAAGATGACAATGAATATTTTGTTGGCAGTGTGGTTGAAACTGGTACATGTTGATCTAAAGCACAGAAACAGTTAGTTAATTAGGATGATAAATGATGTGTGTGTAGATCCAGCATATGACTGACAGCAGTACAGGGCTCTTATGTATAAAAGTGTTGTGAGTAAAAATTTGGTATGACATGCCAAAATATTCTTAATTTACTCCTGCATTTAAGCTTAAGAAAAAGATAATTATACAAATAATCTTTAGCCTTTAGCCTCTAAATCTCTAAATTATCTTTAGACATGCACTCAAGTCGAGTCATAATTAAACCAGCCAAAATGGGAAGTTGCTGATGGTCAGAAGATGGGAAGTTGAGCTAAAGGCCAGGAAATAAATTCTATAGGTTAAGTTATGAAGAACAGGTAAAACAGGTAAGGGTAAAACCTGAGGGGTCCAGTACAGACAGTCCCAAAAATAACTTTGCTGACTTAGAGCATGCACACTGGATAGAGGAAGTAAGGCATAAATGACTGCTCAGTATATATATTAGGCAAAAAAGTGGTCTGCACACTGCCACCAGAACTGCCTACAGTGCCCTCATCTGACTCTGTCCTCCACCTCTATGAAAAGCCTGGAATTCTCTTCTCAAGTTAACATTCCTCCTGATTAACAATCTTATCTGGATGTGTTCAGCAAAGCCACGGCCTCTGGTCTGCTGCTGCATCGTCCAGACGACCGTGCCATAGACCTGCTCTCAGGTACTACACCTCCTCGCAGCTATATCTACCCTCTTTCTCATGCTGAGCGACTGCAGTCTTTCAGTGTTTCATCAAGGATGTACTCTGAGACTTCGTAGGCAAGTTTGTAATAGCCTACATAGACGACATATTGATCTACACTCCTTCATGTCATGACCATGAATCTCATGTAAAGCATGTGCTTGACAAACTATGAGAAAATCATTTATATGTCAAAGGAGAAAAGTCATCAGTTTCCTTCATGGGGTTCATAATAAGTCAACAGGGGATATTAATGGACGATGCCAAAGTCTGTGCTGTGAAAGATTGGCTAACTCCAAAGACTATAAAGTCTTCAGGAATCAGGAAATCGGCAGGTTCCTCAAAAGTTTCTGTTCTGAAAATCATGGAGACTGGGCCGGATTCCTCCCCTAGGCAGACTATACTGCTTTGCTACCAACATAACCCTATTCCAGTGTGTGCTGGGCTATCAACCGCCCTTGTTCCCTTGGAACGCCACTCCTACTGAAGCACCAGGAGAAGATGAATGGTTTAGGAGAAGTGAAGAGGTTTGGGAAAGCACACACCAGTGACTCCAGCACATAAAAGCATTTTGCTGATTTTTTGGACTGTGATTTCTGCCTGCCGATTTGATACCTTTGCCTGATTCTTTTAATAAACACCTAACTGTGAATGCATTCTGCGTCTCCTGGCCTGCATGACATGCGTGAGTTTTTAGGAGTGCCTAAGAGCTGTCTGTTCACTGTTAAGCATAGAGATGTAGAGAGTAGTAGAGAGTAAAAAAATGTGTACCCACAATCTTCCATACTCAACTGAAGATGTTCCAGGTCATTGTGAATTTATCATTTTTAATAACAGATTTAAAATCATCAAACATATCCAGCTATCAGAAACATCATGATAATGTCTGATTGAGACGCAACAATTTCTGACATGTCACCTGGTCATCTGCCTGCTCTCTTCAATTTAGTATCTCACAAGTAAAAAGATTGTTGCATTGTTGGTGGATTGTAAACATGGAACAATGCACATTTTAGCAGTAACAGTTCTTTGCTGATAACCCTGCATCTAATTCAAGTAAGTTTAATTTTATTTATGTAGCTCTTTTAATTTTTAATTGACATTGTCACAAAGCAGCTTTACGGAAATCCAGATGTAGATCCACATCCCTAATTAGCAGGCCAACAGGGAACAAAAGCTTGCTGAGTCAGCATGAGGAAGAATCCTTGAGAGGAACTAGACTCATAAGAGAACCCATCCACCTCTGGGTGTAGCCTGATAGTAGGATTCATTATGACCATCCTGGTCTCTGCGGTTACAGCAGATGTTTTAAAGAAATCTACAGAATCTAAGAGAATTTGTATGTTGAAGAACAGCAGAGTGTTGAGCATTAACTGTTATTGGTGAGTGCAAACTTTAATGTAGTTTACTCACACAATAATCACAGAACATACAGCAGACTATCACTGCTTTAATCTGTTACAGTTTCAGGAGCACTGTGTCCTGGCCTGTTCCTATACCTGTAACGGATCTTGCTGGAGTGACTGAGCTCATGACCAATTTCATATAATGAATCTACCTCCTTCCATAGCAAAACCAACATCAATATAAACATGTATATGTTTTAATGTGCTTAGCTGTTATATGCAGAAATATTAGATTTTTCAATTCTTGGTGGCATGTTTTCAAAAACATCCCTGTGTCCTCAATTCGATCCTGAGCTCGGGTTACGGTCTACATGACGTTTTTCACATGTTCTCCCCAAGTTCCTGTTGGATTCCTCCAAATTCTCTGGCTTCCTCCTGTCTGGCATGTGACTCTGTTTTAATTTTGAAATATGCTTACTGATCTTAAATTATCTCATAAAGAGAAATGTTAGATAAATTTTGCTATCCTGGTATCAAGTAGGTTCATGTAATGTGTGTCTGAAATAACTGTATGTCAGCCTTTCAGTCCTACCGTTAGACTTCTCATAGGACAGATCACAACCAATCAGATCAGTTTATGCATGAATGATGCATTCATTTTATCACATTTTAACAAACCAGCATGGTACCTGATGGGAATATAATACATTCTGTTCTAGTGATATTGCACTATTTGAGATAATCAGAGCTGATTAAACTCATACTATTGATGAGTTATATCAACTCATGATATAAACTCATTATACAATTGTGTCAACACAGTCAGGGTGATCTAATCAGTGAGCTTTATTGGCCCTAAAGAACACTGTGGCCCCTAGGCCTAGATTGCACTGAACATTTTTAACTTTTTCACAAAATCTTTCAGAAGATAACTTGTTCTTGCCAATGTTGTCCTTAATGAAAAAAAAAAATTCTCATGTAAGGATACAGATTTGAAAACAAAAAAAAGTTCAGAAAATAGGAAAAAAGTTAACACCTGGATTAGACACTTTTCAGTCATCCTGACGTGGCTGGGCATATTTTCCTGAGGACTGGATCTTTCCTAATAGCTGGGGATTGCTCATAACATAAGTATGAAAGTCCTTGCATGTCAGATGCTTTAAGTTGTACTGGGTGCACAGGATCCCCTTTAGTGAGTCAACACTCAAGTGATTCCTTTCCTTGGTCCTTTGTGCTTGCATCAGAGGAAAAAACTCACTCCGTATTAGCGTTGTGAGCAGGTATGGCTAAAAAATACGCCGCAAATATTTGACCTTAAGACCAGTGAAATCTCCATCAGTCAGTCGGTGGCACGGTGGAACACTGCTGCTGATAGACAATGTGAACCCACATTCTTTCATACTCATCTGATAAAACAGAGCTCATAAAAGTTGTTCCTAGTCATTGTGAATTTATCATTTTTAAATATGTACAGGTTTTAATACACTTAGCTGATATATGCAGAAATACTAGATTTTTTCACTTCTCAGTGGCTTCTTTAAATATATCCCTGTTTCCCAAATTCAATCCTGAGTTCGGGTTACTGTCTTCATGAGGCTTTTTTTCCATATACTCCCCGTGTTCCTCCGGGTTTTTTGGTTTCCTCCCATTCACATAAACATGCCGAGAAGAAGAATGGCTACACTACGTTGATGTTAGGTGTCAATGAGCATGCGACGCTGTGAAGATGAATGAATTTTCTTACTCCATTGATGAATAAATGCTTGAATTAATGCTTGACCAAATTTATTTCAATAAGAAGCAAAACTGTCTTCCAATAGAGCAAAATTATTTTAAACATATCTATAAACAGGTATAATTTTAATGATCTTAATCTCATAAAGAAAAGAAGTTAGATACATTCTAAAATAAATCAAACTGTCAAAGTTGTCTGAAATTACAGAATGTCAGCTTTACTCATACAAACTCACCAGTAACTGTCAGGTTGATCTGTGTGAAATAAACCTTGTATCCATGATCAGATGTCCAGGCTGCTT
>JAQMYM010004292.1:0-14361 GCA_030014255.1 Parauchenoglanis ngamensis | reverse complement strand
TTCTCCCCGTGCATGCGTGGGTTTCCTCCCACAGTCCAAAGACATGCAGATTAGGTCAACTGGCTACTCTAAATTGCAATCTGTGTTGGCCCTGTGGTGGACTGGCGACCTGCCCAGGGTGTACCCCGGCTCCAGCTTCCCCGCGACCCAGATGGATAAAGCGGTATAGATAATGGATGGATGGATGGATAGATTCATACACTTCAACTGAAAGTTTCTCTCGTCACGCTTCCGGGCTTCATGTCCGTGTGGCCCAGGGACACGGCAGCCGTGGGAGGTCACGTTTATTACTGGTACACACCTATTTGTGGGGGGTTTTTTTGGTGATGGGTTTGTAGAGAAATACCTTGGTTGTATATGTTTTGTCATCTCACCTTTATTTTCTTCCCACATTGTTGTTGCCAGTGCTTAAGACTTGTCACATTTGCTTTTATGAGTAACAGGTTTCTTTTTTGTTTGGACAAAAACGCTCTGTCTCCAGTGTGCCTTTCATGCCACTCTCGTTTTCAGTCTGAGGGCAAGCTAACTAATCGCAAAAACATTTATTCATAACCTTCTTTACCCACCTTTACCAAGAGTGCCATAATTCTGAAGCTGGCTGTATGAATAAGCTATCTAGGACAAGCGTCAGCACAACAGAAGCTGAAATGTTAATCACAACCAGTGATTATTTCACAGTACAGACTATATTTCCTTTCAGTATGGATAATACAATGATTTCCCACCCAAAAAAGAAAAATCCTCAGTAAAATCATACAGAAGTATACAATGCATAGAGTATAGAATACAAGTAGAATCCCACTGAATAACCACCATGGTACGATTCCAGATAGATTATGGAGAGAGAGACGGGGGAGAGAGAGGGAAAAACAGACAGAGACAAAAAGAGAAAGATTTTTGTGAAGAAGCACTAAAGCACTTTTTATGTTTTCGTGACAGATCCATAAGGAAGCACTCAGAGATAAGAAAGACTTTATTCTGAGTGATTGTGCAAGCGGAGATGCCGTGTCAGGAGAGTAAATTGGAGAAAAAAAAGGAGGGGAAACCATTTTTTATCTGAGGTGTCTGTGTTTAAATGAGTTGATCTCAGAGTTAATAAAGTCTGAATGCTCCATGGTTTTCACAGAATTGTTTTTTTGTTTTTTTTTTTAAGATTTATGCTCTGAAAGTAAAAATGTCTGTGTATAAGGCAGTAATCTCTGTTGGACTATCACCATTAGAAAGCATGAATCAATCATTTTTGTATTGCGCTGGCGTGAATGCATAGCGTGCTAGCATGAATTTGGAGGATTTTGCTCTATGCTACTACCATTACGCATCATATACAGTGTTAAACTGAGAGGGCAGCTCAAGCATAAACCTGTGTTTGATATGAATGGCAGGCGGAGCTGAGCTCAGCTACTGTAACTTGATAGAAATGCAAATCACAGCATTAGATATTGGTGATAACAATGTTGAAGGGCTTAATAAAGGAATGCTGTCATTTTTCAAACTTATAAGATATTCTTTTGGTTGAGCTTTTTGCAGGTTTCTCAATCAGAAGTCTCATTACCTCCAAACGTGAAAAGGGATGATGTGATGGCACAGGAGCAGCTTTTATTTTGTGCTTTAAAGGCTTCTGCAGTATCTTTTTTGCTTTAAAAAAAAGATGGACAACCAAGGAACATTAACAACCTAGGTATTCAAGGAAAACGCCACAATATTAATGTTGAAATGGGAATGTTGAGTATAGTACGAGTGTTCTAACGTGCACTATAAACATTAGGGATTATGTTTGTTAGTGTGAGGGGGGTGTGAACATTAGACAGCATGATTTAATAGCAGGTGTCAGTGGTTAAGAAATATGACTATAAACTGCGTGCTCGATGTTCGATTTAATCAGTACCTTATGCCATCCTACCATTTATTATCACACCCTTACTTTTAATTCATAGTAGTAATTTACACAGACCACTACTACAACCAATAACAGTGTGAGGATGGATTAGGAGACTCCAGTGGAGTGAGTTCTGCGTGCCGCCTTCTTTATGCTAGTCCGTCAGGTCAAAAAGTACATTATAGTTATGATGATGCCATGTGTCGAGAAATCATTGTGCAAATCCTTGGGAAATCAGTGTGAGACAATAGAGTCTGTTTAGAAAAACAAGTAAATGTGAAGTGGGTGTATGGGAACTGATAAAAGCATAATTGATCCCTATTGAACCCTGTTTTATCACATCTCATGCATCCAGGTTATGGTGAGTCTTTTCTTTTTTCCCCATAAAACGTTTCCATGCATTTGTTATTTGAATTCCACATGTGATTTGGGAGCACGACAAGTTTTATAAAAGTTGTTTAGACAGCCTGCATTACAGTATATCTAGCATGGATACTAACCAATAGAGGAAGCTTGGCTAAATCATATTTGGCTTTCAATGTTAATATTATGTGTATAGGTGGGGTTAATGAATAATCCATTCATTGTTCATTAATTTTACCAATGTTCGGAGTTTACAAAGAATGTATTCGATGAGCTCATTGCCAAAAGATATTGATCAATAGAGGGGTACAAACATTTGATGTACTATGGAACACTGTGTAGGCCAGTGAAGAAAACGTGGCACCACAGTGACATTATCAAGAACAGGATGTCCCGCCAAAATACAAAAGGACAAGAAGAAGACTTTTCAAGGAAGCTGCGAAGAGACCTACGGCAACATTAAAGGAGATGCAAAGATGTCTGCCAAGTACTAGGCACTCCCCGCATGTGACAACAGTCTTTTGCATTCTTTACATTCCTGGCTAGAGAAAGCCTTTTTCACAAAAAAATATCCAAGCCCACCTAAACTATCTGTAAACATAATGTGTTATAGTCTGATAAGACCAAGGTAGGATGTGTTGGATATGCTTCTAAAAGACGCTAAAACAATACAACGTATCACCCGCAGACCACCGTACCCACGGTGAAGCATGGTGCTGGCAGCACCTCTTCAGCTACGAGTGGAATTCTAGTCATAATGGAGGGAATCATGGGATCTATTTTGGCACAAAACCTGTAAGCCTCGGTTAGTTCGCTAAAGAGGATGAAAATTTTCACTTTCTAGCATGATAACCACCCAAAGTCAACCAAAAAATGGCTTCATTACTGACGATCAAAGTTTTGGTTTGGCCCAGTCAGAGCCTAGGCTTAAATCCAAAGACCTGTGGAATGGCTTGGAAAGGCATTAATTAAATCTGGAACATTTTAGCAAAATAAAATTGCCAAATTAGGATACGCTAAGTTGGTAGACTCTCACCCCAAATGACTGAGAGCTGCATTACAAGCAAAAGGTGCTTTTTCCAAAGTATTAGTTAAAGGCTGTGTACACTTAAGCAACCAGGTAATTGTACTTTCTTTCTTTTTTTTCCCCTAAAACCTTTGTTTGCTTTTCACTTCGATTTTATTGGTTGCTGTATCACATTAAAGGGGCAAATTTGGGTCCGTCATCATTTATCTTGGTTTCATTTTTGGTCACCATTCCAAGAGTGGATAGCATTGTGGCGCACTCAACCTCCGCTGAACAAGCCATAGGTCACATTGGCACAGAGGAAATCCAGAAGGCTTTTACACTCGGCACTTTTTTTCCCAGTCACTGATTATATTTGTACCGTCAGGGTCGGTTTTTTTAAGACATTCTAAAACTTTTTTGGTTAAATAGTTTAAAACTTTTAGCGTGTAGTGTTCTAAGAAACTATTTGAAGAAGAGTTTAAAATTCATGGGCAGAGAAACTTTAACCCGTAACAGGAAACATAAAGAAGACATGGGAACGTATACGATGTTTGCTAGGAGAGAACTGGAGATATGTTATATTATGTTATGTTACAGTTTACAGCACCTGGAGAAAAATATTGATCATCTACACAGGTATAGCATAATACTAATAATATATCTATTTCCTATAGTATTATTGTGGTATTTGGTTATACTGATATGTGAAACACACACCTGGATGAAAGGGAAGAGGAGGCCCACAATAAAGTTTGCCAGCCAGTTCACAATTCCAGCGACCAGAAATGCAGCGGGACGATACGTCTGCTCAAACAACTCCCCAGTCAGGATGAAGGGAATACCACCTGAGAGAGAGAGATAGGAAGAAAGAGGCAGAGAGACAGCGAGAGTAAAATGTCACTTACACTAATAGGGAGGAGAATTATTATTAATATTCATTAATATATTCTCAGTAATTAGTCCCCGATGACTCTATCAGCCACCCACACACACACACCCACATACACACACACACACACACTCACACACACACACACCTCTCCTGCAGTCTTGAATAATCCCTAGTTTTCCCACCTGAGAGTGAATATCTGCAGCATCTTGGCTGCCATCCAACACACACACACACACACACACACACACACACACAAAAGTGTCTCTTAATTAACCATCAGCAAAAGGACAATTTTACAAAGCTGTTTAAGCTCGGTTTAGCGGCTACTTCTCAAATCATGAATGTTTTGTGTGAGCAGTGTGTTCACTTGGAAACTCGGTGAGAAGTACTGCGAGAATGACGTGCTATCACTGCTAAAAAATTTAGCATGGATCAGCGTGACTGTGCTTGAGCTTCTGCACCCCCTGACGCGAAACACTCTGTTCCACTGGCTGAAATCACCCACATGGTTGCCTACTCTACTTACACGTAGGTCGCATGGTATCACATGTCATCACACTCCTGCATCAAGTTCACTGAAGTTTTGTTGGTCATCTTGAAATGTTTTGCTGATGCACATTCGCAAATGAGGATATTCTTAATCTAAGAATAAAGTTCTACAGGCATAGTTAGTGCACACACACACACTGGTATGCAGTAAGGTGAAAATAGCCAGAGGGTGTGTGTCTAATGAGTTTAGCAGTCTGGGTGAATTTTCTTGTAAGGAAATTTTACGCAACATTGACTAAATGTGCTAAACACACACTGACACACACGGTTTTGTAATGTGGATGTTTGTGGAGTGAGAGTGTGTGCGCGAATGTGATTATGGGCTGTCTGGTTAATCACTGGCTGGGATTTGAGTTGAGGAAAGTTCTGCACTGTGATAATTAAAGGTGTATATGAGCGTGATAAGCACAGATTAGTTGTGTGTGTGTGTGTGTGCGTGCGCGCGCGCAATGGTTGTGTTAAATTGCAGAAGGTAATTAGTGCCTTGAGACCTGAGAGAGAGTGAGAGACAGACAATAAATGAGGTATGGAGGAAAGAGCACAAAGATTGAGATACAGAAATATAGATGGAGAAAGGGATGATTAGAGAGCGAGCGAGAAAGAGATGGAGAGAAAGGGAGAGTAAGAGCTAGAGAGAGAGAGAGCCTGAGATGGATGAGACAAAGAAGAAGGAGATGAGGACGGAGGAAGAAGGAGATAAGGATAGAAATGTAGTAGAGGAAGTGAGTGATGAAATGAGGAAAGAGAGAGAGAAGGAAAAGGGATAAGTAGAGAGTGAGAAAAAGTGGGACAGTCAGAAGAGGAGAGAGAGAGAGAAATGGAGAGACAGCGATAGAGTAGGAGACCATGAGAGAAAGGAGCAAGAAAAAAGAAGAGAGACAGAGAGAGCAAGAAAGAAAAGGGAGGTAGAAAGAAGGAGAGAGAGAAGAAGGAATGAAAGCCAGCTGTCCACTAAAGGGGAACTGGGGGGAAACTGCAGTATGAGTCATCGTCTTAACGTCCAGACCACACACACATCCGACAGTGCCCTCTCCTTACACAGTTCTGTTGAACTCGGATCTCCACACTGTGAGGACTACGAAACCACAAAATGGGAACTCCTTCCTGCTACAGTAAACGAAACGCATATAACTCCATACCTCATCCGAGTAAAAGGTAAAACAAGAAACAAGAAAGTGACTATGTCTCTCTCTTATCTAACAGTCATCTGTAAAATGCCATCAAGTCAGAGGCTAAATATCTCTTCTGGAAGAAAGTACGTGAGGGTAGCAACCTTGCCCATGGAGCGTTGGGACCGTCATATGAGTTTAAATACAGGTCTATGGTGTTGGTGAAGCAGGAGTTCATTCTTCAGATGAAGCTCACTGTACATCCTACATCCCTATCTTTACCTAAGAGTTGGCAGTTGGTACTGACCAACAGAATACACTCGTTAGTATGGGCAGCGGAAATGAGGTTCTCTGCAGGGTTGCTGGGCTAACCCTTTGTGACGATGCAGGAGGGCCTCAGAATAGAGCCACTGCTTCCCTGAGAGTTGCCTTTTGAAGTAGTTTAGGCATCTTTCAAAGATACCTGCCAACATCTTTCACTGGCTCCTTGTAGAGATATTTCAGGAACATTCCACTTGATGGAAACTCCAGGGCAGACCCAGGACCCAAAGTTTGTGGGCACCTGACCATTGCACCCATATGAACGTCTCATTCCAGATTAAGGTCCCCCATTTCCTGTTATAATAAACTCCACTCTTCTGGGAAGGCTCTGCTCTAGAGTTTGTAACATGGCTAGGATGTGGACTTTTCCATTCCAGTTCATCCCAAAGATGTTCACTGGAACTGAATTCAAGGCTCTGTACAGCATTTCCACACAAACAATTGGCAAACCATGTCTTCATGGACCTCGTTAATACTCAGGGGCATTGTCATGCTGGAATATGTTTGGGCCCCTTAGGTCCAGTGAAATTGTAATGCTACAGCATACAAACACATTCTATACAATCGTGCGCTTCCAACTTTGCTGGAGATAGAGAGACGTATGGGCAGAGCTTCTCAGCCTGCTGCCATCAAAGTTCCCCACAAACTGTTAGCTCAGCAGCAACACACATGGACTCACCTAAAAGCACAAGCATTCTTAGGGATACTCATGTCTTATTATTAAAATGATTATTATCTCTCAGTAGCTTAGTGGTTAATGCTTTGGACTACTGATGAGAATGTTCGGAGCCAAGCTGTCACTTTTGGATCCTCAAACAAGAGCCTTATAACCCTCAACTGCTCAGGTATGTCCTGCCTCAATTGGAAGTCGCGTTCTGATAAAAGCGCCAGCCGAATTTGCAAATGCAAATGTAAATGCACTCGGTTATTGCCTGAAGCCAAACTATTTCAGAATCCCAAACCTTCGAAATTTAAGGCATTAATTATTTTTTCTCTGTTAAAAATTAACATGACAGCAGAGGCACAGTGGCACAGCGGGTATGTTACCGCCTCACAGCTCCAGGCTCCCTGGATTGATCTTGCACTCCAGGCTGGTCCTGACCAGCATAAAGTGCTTACTGAAGATGGTGAAATATTTAATCACTTTGACTTAATTAATTCATATTTGAGGTGCATAATTAACGAGACCACTTAACCAGTGTGAGGAGGCAGATAAATGCTGAACATTTCTGGCTTCTCCACTGAAGAGGCCTATTTTACTAAAGATCGGGTTTAACTTATTAAAAATGTACACCTGCATCACATGACTGAGGTATAGCTGCACCGAGCCCTGACAGTTGGCGATGCATCTTCCTTTTAACTGGAATACACAAATAGGAAGAGAAAGACCAGTGTATATTTTTCTTCACTGAATGAGCTGGGACGAATAATCAATAAGCGAGTATGGCTTCATCTAAACCAGTGGTTCTCAACCTGTGGTCCATGACAATCAACAATCCACAATCTGGATCCAATAAATAACCAAAATAATGTAAATAATGAACTATTTTAAAAAGAAATCATCAGATAAAGCATTGCAAATGATTGTTTTCATTTAGAGTTAAAAGAGTTCCTGATCTAAACTACCACTAGACGTTATGCTTTAATACCCTGCCATGTTCAAAACTGAATAAAAGAATAACAACCCCATTTGCATGTGCCTTGAAAAAACATGCACTGCATTAATCCTTCACTAAATTCCAGCCAGGGAGAGATCTTAAGCCACTCTTAAAATCTCTCCATGGCTAGACTTAAGCTATGGTTCCTTGTTGTAAATGTTTGCTGTTCCTTCTATTTTAAGGTGCACACATGAAAAAAATACATTCACTGCTGCACCATTTATTCATTATTCCATGCAAAACAGTCAACTGGATTACAGCATAACTATCTTTTACTGACGTGCATTTGGAATGTATATAGTTCACAAGTTTGCTGGCTTTTGACCATGGATGCAAGCACATTTTTCTGTCATTTGATGTAACCACAGTATCCATCCATCCATCCATTATCTATATCGCTTATCCGTCAGGGAAGCTGGAGCCAATCCCAGTTGACTTTGGGTGAGAGGCGGGGTACACCCTGGGCAGGTCGCCAATCTGTTGCGAGAAACGTACAGCCATTCACACTCACATTCACACCTATGGGAAATTTAGAGTAGCTGGAACCACTATATATCATTAAAAAATAGAAAAAATGCTATGTTTAAAAAATCTGGCAACCTCTGAGATGAACTACAAGAAGGCAATTTGCATAATCTCAGTGGCACGACCAAAAAAAGGTGCTTAACTTGTCTCTGAATATGTATAACTTTCCACACATTAATACTGACATAACGTTTAGACTTAAATCACCAATTCTGAATATGGTCCAACATTGGCAGCTGCAGATAAAATACTAAGTGCACTAAAATACAGGGTTTTTTTGTTGCCAATTTTACAAACGCCTTGTCTGTATCTGTATCCACCAATCAGAATGTGGCTACTTTAGTCACGAGTGGTGTGTAACGGCAAAGCCATCAACCAGTTTGAGTCCTCTGCGACCCAATCACAGCCATTACACCCTGCCTCTGATCATCAAACACTCCCTTTCATCGTCGGACACTTTGCCTGATCACCATACACTCCCTCTCACTGTAACGCACGACTCTGACTGTGACAGTCAGACAACTTCCACACATTTCCATTACACAGTTGCGCTTAGACTTTTGCATTGTTATGGATAGAAATATAATATTTAACACCCTTGGAAATAAAACACTGGACATAAATATATCAGTACACATTATAATAAATATATTATCATTATAAAAATGTTATAAAAAAAACTGTATGCTGCGTGTGTAGTTTTTTGCCAGCTTCAATGCTGCAGTGAACGTGTCCTTGATATCCTATCTGCTTTAATGTTTGCCTCTGTGTGTGTGTGTGTCTGCTTTGTGTGTGCGGATCTGGGTAATCAAATATACTGCTAGCGATGAGTTAATATAATAACTATGAAAAATTAAGTGTCATGGGGCTGACAGTCTGTGTATGTATGTAAAATTATTTATTCACCTGCACAGAGATTCATACTGCAGCTGAAGCCAAATGCTTCGGTTACAATGACAACACACACATCTCTTGAACACGCTTTCAGTATAAGCCAGGCGGGAATTTATTATGCAAATGTGACAGAAGCCATTAGCTGGATAGAGTGAACGGAGTACTAAGATTTATTATAACTGCTAAAAAAGTAACGAGTGCACACAGGTTATGACCTGTCAGTCCAGGAGGAGGAGCATGGTCTTTCTGCCTGTTAGTCAGATCGAAGGAGGTGTAATCTCTGTGCCTGTCAGGACAGTGAAGGAGGCATGGTCTCTCTGCCGGTCAGCCAAAGAAAAAGAGGTTTAGTCTCTGTGCCTGTCAGTCCCACAGAAGGAGGCATGGTTTCTGTGCATGCCAGTCCAGTGAAGGGGGTGTGATCTCTGTTCCTGTCAGTCCAAGTAAATGAGGTATAGTCCATGTACATGTCAGTCCCTTGAAGGAGGCCTGGTCTCTCTGCCTGTCAGTCCAGGTAAAAGAGGTATAGAGCCTCCAAGCCTGTAAGTTCCAGTGAAGGAGGTGTAATTTCCCCGCCTTGTCAGTCAGCACGAAGCAGGTGCTGTCAGGTCTAGTGAAGGAGGCTTGTCACCTGGGCCTACTAGTCCAGTTCAGTAAAGAAGGTGTGGTCTCTCTGCATTTCAGTCAAGTGAAAGTGGTGTGTTTTATGCACGTGTCAGCCACAGTAAATAAAGTGTGTCCTCAATGCTTGTCAGTCTCAGTAGAGGAATTTTGGTCTTTGTGTTTAACAGCCCCAGTAACATAGGTGTAGCCCCTGTACCTGTCAGTAACCAGTATCAGAGGTATGGTTGCTTTACTTGTCAGTCTAAACAAAAGATAGGTGATCTCGGTGCCTGAGCATGATATCTCGTCAGTCCTAGCAAAGGTGGTCTCGGTGCCTGTCAGCCACAGAAAAGGAGATGCAACTTCACTGCCTGTCAGTCCTAGCGAAGGAGTTGTGATCGCTCTGTTAAAAATCCCAGTAAACAGGTATAGCCCTTGTACCTATCAATCACCGGGTTCATTGCCTGTCAGTCCAAATGAAGGATATGCATTCCGAGTAAAGGTGGTATGGTCTCTTTGTTCACAAAACCCTCTAAAAGAGATCTATTCTCTGCACCTAGGGTTATGGGCAGTGAAGGAGGTATGATCTCCTGTCCAAGTGCAGGAGGCATGTTATCTGTTGTTGTTGGTCCTAGTGAAGGAGACATGGTCTTTCTGCCTGTCAGTCCCAGTAAAGTAGTGTGATAACTTCTATCTTCATCTCCATTTATACATAAATGCCTAACAATACCCAGTTGGAAGAATAAAAGTCAATTGTTTTAATTGTATCATTTTAAAATATTAACAGAAATCAACACAATCATCCTGAAAGCCTCTAAAACTAATACTAATGTTCATAATCATTTATGATTTATCATTTATAAATCATTTGATCATTAATCAAATGATCTCAAATCATCTCTTCAGGTAAGTAGGTGTTCAAGATCCCTCAGAACCCATTACAAAGTAAAAAAAAGCATTCTGAGAACCATGAAAAAAAAAAAAATCACGGTGGCTCAGTCTGAAACTCTCATATTTCTTTATTCTCCCTCTTTTTACTGCATAAATACAAAATGCTCCTCCAGGGCACAGTGTGGCAAATTCTCAAAATGAACTTTATTACACTGGTTGTGAATGAATTAATGCTTACACAGTTGTTTAATGCAGTGAGCTATCAGAATCATCTGTCTTGTTTTTCTCTCTTTTTCTCTATTTTATTTGTCACTTGTGTACTGCACTGACTCAACACCAGCTCGGGGCATCTTTCCAACAACATCCGGCCATTCACAAACCGCAAGTATATTTGAATTCATTAACACAAGCTCTCAGGTGTTTTAGGAAGCAATACAGGATCCGCTGGCGGCTGCACAGGCCCTGTTACCAAGACTGATGGAGAGAGAATGACTATGGATCATTTCCTCAGTATACTATGCTAAGATCGCAGCAAGCCAGCACTGTGAGTTGAAAAGAGTTGCTGACCTAAAAAACACACAGATGCCACAATTCTCATGGGCTAGAGCCGGCTCAAAACAGCCACTGCTCCCTGGTCCCAGAGGGAATACCCAGCTCATTGGATCAGCAATGATGTGAGAGTGCCACACAGCCAGTATACCATGCCTCTGCACCCAGCCCACAGACCAAACCAATGCCCTGACCTGGGGCATAAGAGGATGACCACTGCTGGGGTAATGAAGTGTGCATGGAGGTAGATAAGAGTTCGAGGTTATTCATACCGTTATGAGTGTTTGAGATCTGGTGGACTCAGTGCAGTCAGTCTGTTTCTTCCATTGATGCTGCCAGGACCCTTTGGGCTACGGGGACTATCCTAGTTGCATGGAGAAACCCGTTACGTTCCTTGGCATAGGGGTACTTGGCAGGCACCACTGTGTAAAGAATTCCACCCCAAAACTACTTGAATTGCACTCATGTCCTTAACAAGGCCACACTACTGCTACGTCAAAGCATATTGGATGGTGTCATGATCCACGTAGACAGCTAGGCCTTTGCAAATCCAAGAATATGTCATGGCTGACGCACAGTACCAGAGCTACTGGATTGACTGAAACTTGCCGGATCTCACAAGGAAGGGTAAAACCAGAGAATAAAGAGAAAAGTTGAACTCAGATGCTGAAACTTGCTCAGATGCTGATATCAGGCCCAGTTCTTGTTAATTCAGAGCATTCAAACTGCAGGCAGATGCATCAGGAACAAGGTGGGGCAACATTCTTTATGTTCAGTAGTGAAGACCACTCACTGCCAAAAGATTAAATGTAAATATCCCTTAGCTGTAAACTCTCACTAAAGAGTGAAATTATGCGGCAGTGGACATAGAGGCCTGGTCAATCAAGTAGGCCATGGAGTACTTTGAGTAGTGCCTCACAGAGAGGCCTGTCCGTAGTGGATAGCCAAAATAGATCACTATGCATCAGCAGGTGATTTCTGGCATTTCAAATTGTTGCTTTCTGGGACAAGCCCCAGTTGAGAACACAGCACAAGAAATATGGACAGCCTCTCCTTCCTACATGCATCTTCTTCTGGCAACCCAGTTTGGCACAAAGTAGGAAGGGGATCGTAAGCCAGAGGAGCCAAATACATTAGCGACATGACATGTTTTGAGTCTGTAACATCGGTGTCTTTTTTTGTTGTTCTCTACAGCGTCTCCATGTTATGGATGCAGCCTTCAAATGCATATCAAGACAATTTTGTCTGCTGCTCTCTAAAATCTTGAATATACTGTTACAAAAAATGACTAACCATTTCACATGGTAAATATTATATCCCTTTCATTGAAAACATATGACTGATATGTTGGGCTCAAAAACTAATCAAACATGGCAACAGAAACCAAATGGTCAAATTAAATTGTAGAGGTTAGAAATTCTACCAGTTAGGCCTTAATCATCTCTGTTGGAGTATCAATCTACTGTAGATATATTTTTTATGTATAACTACTATTTTTGTGGAAGCGACTTTGTGCATAATTACCGCTTGAGTCTACTGGCTAATTTAAGGTAATTAGGTTGAAACCTGGGCAATTACCTGCAAACAGAAAGCACTGCAGAAGTGCCCACTCACAGGTAACCTACTCGGTCTGCACTCTGGCTTTTTCATGCATGCTTTAATTAGAGAAGCGTAGTTTAGCACTAGCAAATCAGCTGGGTTTAAGAGCTGCATGCTGATGAAGGGCACCATAAGGTTGAACAGACACTCCTTTGTTCGCAATAGTGTTTCAAGCTCACTTGAAGTAGCCCTAAACCATTTAAAATATTCAACACTGAACAATACACTGGTTAATAGATTTTAAACCTCAATAAATTGCTAAGATTCATCTAGGCGCATCTCTACACATTTATTAGTAAAAAGACAGGATATACAGCGCCTCCATAAAATATTCAACTCCTTGTGATTATCTTTTGCTTTATTACACCAAACTTTGCATTTGATAATCGATTTTAAATACATGATGTAGCTGTACTCATATTTCTTTTTATCTAAAAACTGCTTCATTCACCCCGTTTACTTTCAACAGTCTAAATTCAAACTAGGGTTTAATTTTCTTGAGCAAACACACCAAATATGTTCAACAAAGTATACCTATGTTCATTTCAAATCCATCTGTATCCAAACATGTGCATGCACTGACTTTAGGAGGTTTCACAGCTACAGCGGCAGATTAAATCGGTTCTGCTGTCATGAGGATCAGGAAACTGGCCAAGAAGCTTTGACATGAAGTTGTTACAAGGAACAAAGATAGAGATGGTTATAAAAAAAAACCTTCTATGTCCAGAGAATCAGGTGCGGACATTGTCTGGAGCTGCCCTTTCACGCATGTAGCATGCAGCAGCAGCTTGTCAGTGGAAAACAAGTTCTAGTCTCCTGAAAATAGTGTATTTAGTTTAGGCGAGGGGTGGCATCTGGATAGAGCATGCAGGAAGCAGGACATGATGCAACAAGTGCAGTGCAGAAATCACAATGTTTTGTTTTGAGCATCGACCCTTATCAACAGAAATTCCTGAATCTCATCGTCTCACCAGTTAGACATTTTTGTTGCCATCTTTGTGTAAATGTCCCTCCTTCTTCACCCTTGGATGTTTGCATTCTTCTGGTTTTGTGCCAGTTGCATGATAGAAACATCATTAACATGCCCACTTGCTCACTGCAAATTCTCTGGAAGATCAGTGATCTGCTCTTTTCGCACACTGACTCAGTCAGACATTACATGCACTCTGTACTCTGTGAGTTGGCTAACTGATTCGGACATTTGCATTCTCGCATACACTTCCTCCAAGTAATGTCTAGATAAGTTCAGTGTTGCAGTGCATGTCTGCAAGTGCTCAATATGATCAGCTCTTCAGATACAGCCTCTATGGGAGAGTGGCCACAAGGAAGTCATTTCTGAGAAAGGCCAACATAAAGGTACACCTGGAGTTTGTTAAAAGGCATGTGACAAAATATGAGAGCTTTTGGAAAAGTCTATTTGGCACAGACAAAATATAGCTCAACACCCATGCAAAAAAGTATTTAGTCAGCCACCAATTGTGCAAGTTCTCCCACTTAAAAAGATGAGAGAGGCCTGTAATTTTCAT
>JAQMYM010004291.1:0-14382 GCA_030014255.1 Parauchenoglanis ngamensis | reverse complement strand
GTCTCTTTTAAAGTCATAAAAATAAAGAAATAATTGAATTAGAAGGCGTGTCCAAACTTTTGACCGGTAGTGTAGGTGTGATGGACAGGTGTCCATGTACCTTTGGCCATATAATGCAAAATTCACAACTGCCAATTATAAACATTTTTTCAAAGCCTCAGCAAGCTTAAATCAGCAAGCAATCACTTTCTAATTAGGTTAATGTCTGTGCTTGAACTACCACTGAGTCTGAGCAACCTAGCTAACAATAGCTAACTCGACAGTCTTGGCTTACTGTGGTCTTTCTGTCTGTCTAACATTATGCTTCTGATGGAATCCATGAAGTCCCAGGAGTCCATAAAACATAGCCAGCGGGCCTGTGAATTTCTTTTAAATGGAAATCACAGCACACAATATTGAAGTTACTATTTTTTATAGAGCTTAGCCTATTTGACCGTACATATTTATCTAATTAGCTTAATATTTGAATAGGTGAATTGCATTGTGGTAATAAATCTGAATGAGGGGGTCTGTGAAATCTCTTTTACAGATAAACTGGTCCCTAGATGCAGAAGTTTAAGGACCACTGGTCAAATTATCCCCATTCTCGCTTCTTGTTTTAAATAATATGAATGAGACTTTTAAAACAAGGCTGTTTTTATGCCCCGGAATTAACAGTTAGCTTCCATTACAACATGTTCTGAGCACTAAAGGATTCCAGGAAAACTATATAATGTAGCTTTAGTATACATTTCTAAACGCTTTTATTGCATTTGAAATAGAGATGGCACAATATACCACTTATTCTTTTCCGATACAGATACTGAATCCTCTCCAGCCAATACCAATACATGCTCCTTTTTTACCTTTCAAAACTACTTTGTTGTTTTCACGTCATAGTAAAATTTTTCACACAACATTGTAGAGATCAGAAATAAAATAAAGTAAGTATAAATATAAGGAAATCAATCCTAATAAAGTGGGTTATAAAGGCCCTTTATAAGTAAACATTCACAGTTCCAAAACTAAATTTCTTTTCTCAATTCAATTGCAATCTTTGCCATTTGTTGTAGTATCTGATATGTTTTGTTCGTTATCCGATCCACCGTTTTTTTTGTTTTTTTTTTAGCACTGGAATCAGCCTATAGCGGATACTTTGTGTGATATGAGTACCATTAATCATTTGAAACTAGTTGACCTTTGCACTTTCCTTAACCTTAAAGATTTTCTTTTACTTCTACACAGTGCGAGGCTTAGTGGTCGGTGTGTGTGTGTGTGTGTGTGTGTGCGTGTGCGTGCATGAGAGAGAACGAAGGTTTGATTGGAGTAGTGGGAAAGAGCTCTAGCAGGGCACAACAAGCCAGGGCTGTGATTGCGCAATCTCTCACGCTTTGTGAGGAATCCTCTCCCCTCTGTTTCATTTAATGAATTTGGGCTGGAGAAGACCTGTGCCTGCTCCTGTTCCCAGCCAGGATCATGACCTCTGTGTCTACATTTCCTCTCTTTTAACAACAGACGTCGTCACAAAGCAGCTTTATAGAAATCCGGATTAGATTTAGATTCTTAATGAGCAAGCAGGAGGCAGCAGAGTCGAGGAAAAAAACTCCCTGAGATGACCTTGAGAGGATCCAGACCCAAAAGGGAACCTGGCCTCTTCTGGGTGATATTAGCTGAGTTAGAAATGCTTTAGGGAATGGAAAGCATGGAGGAATGTAATTGAACGTGGTTGAAAATGTGACCAAAATAATTTGAATTGGTCCAGTGTGAAAAACAAGGGGGTATTTTAAAAAGTGCTTCATTGTAACTGGTTGATTTTATGTTTGTTTTGCTTCCAGTGTGATTTCAAGAGAGTATAACATGAGCATTTTCCCAATAATCCCAGAATTCCCCATTTCCTGAACGCCTGGCTACTGGAAGGTAGCTTCCTTTGGAATATAGCATCAGATCTGCTCTAACTGTGTTTTCCTGAAAGTCCATGTCCAATGTTTTTTCCAACGATTCTGCAAGCAACAGACTGCAAAGTGAAAGGTTACTCTGAAAACGTTAATTAATCCACATATTTCTGGCTAAGTGCAGTGTTTAACCATTCTTTATTTCGTTCTCACTTGTTTCCAATTAAGGATGGGAGATGTGGCACGAGAAATGAGGTTCTTGTTAATTAAAATAACCTTGGATTAAAAAGTATTAAAAATCAAACCGTGTCTAATGTGCACTCTCAGAAATAAAGGTACCAAAATATTCTTTTCTGTTGCTGAGGTACATCTTTTGTACATCTGATATGTATCTTTATATGTTTAAAAAAATAACTCAAGGTACATAATTGGACTTTAAGGATCACTGATGTCTTTTTTAAAGCTTTGATCTAAAAGCTTAAAAGTCAAAGAGATGCCATTGATGGTATCACTCCAGTGACAAGAAAAAGTGCAGTTTGGTACCTTTACTTCTGAGGCCCTGTTTACACTTGGTTTTTCAAATGCATCTTTGGTGACGGGGTCACATGCGGACAGCTGAGACGCGTCATCATTTACACCTGTGTCTGTTATGCACCTCCAACGTCCAACTGAACACTTGTGTACAGATTTTGTTACTGCCTATGACCCCGTTTACACTTGGTATTTAAATGTGTCTTGGGTGATCTGATCACAACTGGATAGCGCTAAATACAAGTGTAGACGACCTCCAAGACGCATTCAAGTCGCATTCGCTCAAATCACTTGCTGAGGTGGTCTGGGACACATTGAACCACATACCTTCTGTAGTGCAAACGCTGATGCGTCCGCAACATGGATGCAACAGGAAAATACGTCATTAACGCTGGACGCGGAGGTTGTTTCGGTAACAGCGCGACACGCTAGAAAAAAATGGAGAGGAGCACCGATGTACATGGTTGGAGCGCAAGAAAATAATGAAGGTATGTTGCTGGTTTAATGCTTTAATGTAATTTTGCCTTCTAGCAGAAGTGAAGTAGGCAGTAACGAAATTTGAACAAAAGTGGTCAGCTGGACACCTGGGCATGATAAACACAGGTGTAAACGGCGACGTGTCTCGGCAGTCCATCTGTGAACTGAATGCTCAAGACACGTTTTAAAACCAAGTGTGAACAGGGCCAATGTCCCTTCCGCTAGAAGGTCAAAGGATGCCGCACACAGTTGTTAAAAGCGTTAAAAATGCAACATACCTCCATGATCTTCCCGTCCTACATTAATGAGGTATTTTCCTGTCAGGTCCTTGTCTGGGATGCATCAGGACTCATTAGCGTTTACACTGCAAGTGATATGTGGTCACATGCGTATCAGACCACCCTGGCAAGTGGTTTGAGTGATTTGTCTTGAATGCGTCTTGGAAGTCGTATACACTTGTGTATAGCACTGTCCACTTGTGACCAGATCGGCCAGGACGCATTTTAAAATCAAGTGTAAACGGGTTCTGAGAGTGTAGTAAGTACAAAAATCACGCTTATTTGTTTACAGAATCCAGCAGTGTTGCAAACATTAGCACTGAAACGTGAAGTGATAAACGGGCACTAGCAGATATACTCATCTCCTAAGGTAAACTGTAAATATTCATGGACATCTGACACGTTGCTAAAACGTTACTGCCTCCGTGTTGCCAAAACACCACACCAGCCCAAATCTTAAAAACGACTGACTGAGACCAGAATAATCAATCAATATTTTTATTAGTTTCCATTTGCAGCAAAGAAATACCAACATTTCACCTAGAATTTTTACAAAGAAATCTTAATTTTAGTTGACTATACAGTACATCCAGCCTTATTTACTTAAGGATTATTTCTTTTGGCCCGTTGTGACTCTGTACAATGTAGACGAGCAGCTCAAAGAGAACGAAAACAGATTTATGATTTTAGCTTGTAGACCCAGCTTCCATGTGCAGCATCATTTCCACGCTTTCTTTTTACAAACCGCCCACAGTGCTGTATCTAATGCTGTGTAGTCATTTCTTTTGCCCATGTTACTAGGTTTACAGTGTCCACAGTCTTTGGAATGTCTTTAGCTGAATAAAGAACAATTTTATTCCTAAAGTAACGTGATCATTTTTAACAGGAGAATTTTATTTAGTCAGTATCGGTGCTAATTTCATAATCACGTTCCTGGGATTTCCTTCAGTGAGGAATAAAAGTGCGCCTTTAAGTGTCCGTGTTTGTTTGTTTATCTAATACAATTTTTTTGAACTCTTCCTGTTTGCAGTCGCAGTTTTCGTTTGACCAGTCACCCTCATGAAAGCTCTCTTTGTTTTTCAGGTGTAGTAGTTTTGTTACTTGCGTAATATTTACCAAGCGAACGAGTTGGAATAAATGCATGACTCAGTTCCTCGTCTCGCTTAGTTTCTGTTTCTTCACACCCAGCTGTCATTCGTTTAACATTTAAGACTGGGTTAACTTATAAAGGTTAGCTCAGGAAGCAGCCTGTGATCTCCGGTGCTGCTTAATTTTGAGACTCAAAACAGTCTGTTTGTCTATAAGCAGCTTATTCTCTTCTCTCTCTTTTTTTTTTTTTTTTTTTTTTTTCAAATCCGTACCCAAGTATGAAGATTAAACAAGGAAAATGTAACACGATTGAGACGGTTTTGCAGATAAGGCCGATGGTTCCAGCAGAATTGAAACTTGATCAGGTACAAATCCAAATATGTAAAATGATGTAACGTACACAATTATGCCTCTTCGGCTTTCTGTAGTTGCGTGATTACATTTCCTGTTGCAGTGTGAAGAAATCCCGTTTCGCCGTTCATGTATTTCACATATGGACTTGGTAGTGATAGCTCCCCTCTAGTTGACTGTCATCTAGGTAAAGTTCTTTTTCTGTCCTCTCGAGTTAAAAACAGAAATACATCATTAACATTTCCTTCATACCAAATGCACATTTTTTGGTCCTCGTCGATACCGATACTAAAGCATGCAGCCTTCTTAGTGTTGCGCAATCACGGGTATTATCGAACATTTTATTTCACCGTCGCCGTGTGCTTCTAGCAATGAACTCCTTCTACCTGTTTTTATCTCTTTTTATATTATGTTTTTATATTTGGGATTCACTGGCTTCTTTAATAAAGAACATGACCGTGCAAAGCAGTATCAGCAGATGAGCACAAGGTGTTGAATCATGAGCAGAGTGTAGAGTAGCCCCTGGGGAAAGGGAAGCGCGTGTCCCAGGGCTCGCAGAACTGCTCTCACCCGCGACATCTCGCTTCGCCGCTCCACGCTAACACGCAATTCATGGCACCTTGCGCTCATTTGTAATGAGCAAACTCGCTGATCGCGCTCTCGGAGCTCTGGTCAGCCGCTCTTGTGCCTTGTGGTATTAAAGATACCATTTATACTCCATGAAGATGCTGTAGTTTCAAATCACTGCTCATGTTGTGTGTTTGTTGTACACACAGTGTGACGTGGAGTCAGATGTTGGTGTCGGAGCATTTGTGATGAGTTTGCGTAAATGAGCATGGTACTGAACTGAAAGCCGATACGGGTACCCGGTGGTCGCTGATGAGTCCAGGGGCTATCATGTCGGATGATTTTAAATGTCTGGTGGTAATCATGGTCTCTGTAGTTTTAAGGTAGATAGATATACAAATAAAGTGTTTTGTATCTCATAATATGTGTTTGCCTGTTTTATTTTGTATACATCTGCTGTCTGTCTTCAGAGCAGGGTGCTAAAACATCTTTACCTGGTGCTTCCTTTTGCCATGCTTGCCAAACAGATGAAGCTGTGAATGTTTTAGTTTGCAAAACAGGATTTGGGGCTTGAATAAAGAAAGTGAAACAATGTGGTGTTGATCAGGGCTACTAACTCGGAGCACATGCACATGTATTTTATCTCGTTTTATTGCACTTTTATAATGAGCTTATTTACAGGTAATAACTTATTTGGTTTATAGACCGTTCCGACTTCAGTTTTGCATCCGTTCCTGTAGGAATGTAATTCACCCAATTCGATTCGATTCACCGTATTTGGATTCACGATTCGATTTTCCCACGCTACTTTTGAAAAAAAAAAAAAACAAGAGAAAATGAAAAGATAACTTTTACAAAAACATTGCAACATTTATTTTTCTGTCCTTTATCAATGTAAACATTAATTTTTTTTTGTTTCTTAATAACCAACAATAATTATTTGCAAAAGCTGAGGTAAAATGCGATAGCCTACTGACTAAAATATTCCTTTAATTAAAAACAAAAGAAGTCACAAACAAGCTTTTTCTCAATAATTCTGAACATTTGCGTAGTTGAAACACAAGGCAGTTACCTCCATTTGCTTTGCTTTTCTTTTGCTTTCGGCAGTCTGTAAAAAGATCTTTCCGTTATCTTCTTGTATTTGCTTGTCAACTCAATCACACAAAAGCTCTTTCCCTAATTAGATCTGTTTTTTCATGCTGCGGAAGTACAGCTGTTTTACTCACAGTGACATCGCGTGTATTCGCACTATTGAACATTATTAAACCCTCTGCTATGCAGATGCATCTAGGAAGAACTAAATGATTAATCACGGGTCGTTTTTTTTATTTCCATCAGTCTGAAGCATCATAAATTAGTACTGTGATTTATCGACGCAGGAAATATCGTTGCATGCCTGTGTTCCTGCTCTTGTTAACAGGTAGGCTGTTTAATTTTTTAAAAATCCTGATGAAATCCTTGGGGCTAGCAGCAACAGCCATCTCGTAATCAGTTTCCAGTATTTTTTTCATATTGTATGTCTGACCACTGCCTTTTCTTTTTCATGTCTCCTGCTCATGTGCAATACTGTAGTCAGTTGATGATACTTAGGGTGCACTGTAAGACTTATTGTAAGTTACAATACTGTAAGTTGCTTATTGCACATGATCTCGCTAGCCCAGTTGGTATCAATGTTAAGGCCAAGTACATCACAAGTGATTGTTTAGCTTTAGCAATTCTGTATTTTGGGATTGTCATGACAAAGTGTCTCATTCAATTTATATTACATATTTGTCTCTGTGTACATCACAGGTATGAAGGTGAAACCTTCCTGTTACCTCTGGACGCGTGTTTGTGCGTGCTTGTCCTGGCACGAGAGCATGAGCTCATCACTGAGGATTTCAGAGCAGTTCTTAAACTTTTGTGTGAGTGTGTGAGTGGTTGATGGTGTAGGAAAAGACAAACAGAGTGCGAAAATGATCTAATCTTTGTTCCTCACCTTTAACCTGTGCCGTGTCGGCAAGTTCAGAGGTCAAGCTCATGCAGCCGTGCACAGAGCTCACACTAGGCTAAACGCGGCCTTAAACATTAAACTAATGTTTTTCAGTCTGTGTTGTTCAGAAAGGTCGAAGTGTTTTCTGGAATACCTCCTCCTCATGTTTTCCTTTGCCCCCACTTTCAGTTTATTTTCTGCCCCGAGATGTTCCGCCGGTGTGTTATTTACCGAGTCATGCTCTGCTAAAGGCAAGCTGTGCTCTCTCTCTCTCACACACACACACACACACACACACACACACACACACACACACTTTTTTAACCAGGATCTCTCCATCACCTGGCCGCCTACACAAGTCCCTTCTGTCTTCTCAATGTCGTCATTCGGTTATTTAAACACTTCAATAGCAGTGTGTCTTAGTCGATTGGAATTCACCAAAAAATCGAATAAAAATGCTCATTAAAGCTATATCATGAAAATTGCTCAAAGAGTTTTATTATGGTTTACATGGATCATAATTCTTTATCATAATGCGTTCTGTTTTCTTTGGTTTTCAAGCTTTCATAGGCGTCTAAACACATCTGTGCTTTCTCAGCGATAACGGAGTGTCATACTCCTTCAGATGTGCCCGAAGTAAGAGAGATTGCAAGCTTGGACATGTGAGCATTAATGTGGGAATTCGCTTGCAGTTAATCAGTTAAATTTGGTACTATATGACACGCATCCAAATGTGTGGCTAAAAGAGAAAGCTAATTTCAGTGCTGGAATTTTTTATTACACCCTCACTACACTATTACACAGTACTACACTCACTGAGCACTTTATTAGGAATACCTGTACACCAACTCATTCATACAAGTATCTAGTCAGCCAACCATTTGGCAGCAGTGCAATGCATAAAATCATGCAGATACAGCCAGCAGCTTCAGATAATGTTCACATCAACCATCAGAAAGGGGGGGGAAATGTCGTCGTCTCTGTGATTTTGACTTTCGCGTGATTGCTGGTGCCAGACGGGCTGGTTTGAGGATTTCAGAAACTGCTGATTTTCACACACAGCAGGCTCTAGAGTTTACTCAGAATAAAGAAAAGCACCCAGTAAGTGGAAGTTCTGTGGGCGGAAATGCTAGACTGGTTCGAGCTGACAGAAAGACAGTAACTCCGATAACCACTCTGTACAGTTGTGGCGAGCAGAAAAGCATCTCCGAATGCACAACACTTTGAACCTTGAGGCAGATGGGCTTCAACAGCAGAAGACCACGTCGGGAACCACTTCTCTCAGCCAAGAACAGAAAGCTGAGGCTGCAGTGGGCACAGGCTCACCAACACTGGACAGTTGAAAATTGGAAAAGCATAGTCTGGTCTGACGAATCATGATTTCTGCTGAGGCACACAGATGGCAGGGTCTGAATTTGGCACCAGCTGCATGAACCCATGGACCTTGTGTCATCAGTCCAGGCTTGTGGAGGTGGGGTAGTAGTGTTTTGTTTAAAGTACTTAATGTGGTGAATAAATGAGAAATCTTGTGTTTGTTGATGGGCAGGAAAGTGGACAGCTCTTGGTTATGTTAACTGAAGACTCCAGTAAACATTAGAACTCTGGCTTACTACCCTGACCCTTAACCTTAACCTTGCTAAATGTTTATACAATTTAATGTGAATACACAAAGCCAAATCATTATCAGTTTAAGGTACAGATAATGTCCCCGTTTTACAAATCGCAATAAGTCCGCATTAGAAAAGAATTCTTCAGCTAAGTCTTTGAAAATCTTTTAGTTTCGTTTTTTTACCTTGCTAAAGTTTGTGACTTTAACTGATGTCTGCGGTGTTGTAGTTCTGTATTGTCGTGAGCTTTGTAGTGTAATTTCAGTCAGTCTTCCAGACACAGGTTAATCCATGTCTTAGACTAAATTACACTGTCATGGGGGTTGTTGGTTTACAAACGCTCCCTAGTATAATGCTGAGCTTAATCCCTGTCTAGAAACCAAGCCCTGAGACCTGAGCTGTGAGGGAACCATTTCAGGGGCCAAGCACATAATCATGCTGAACAAACATGGCTGTCTATAAAATCTTTGTTGTTGTTGTTGAATTATTTATATTAAATCACATTGTTTTAGGCCACTTAATTGATGTTTTGAGTGAATCCCATTGAAATATTTTGCAGTGATGTGGACATATTGTCTGCATCTCCTCATATGTGAAGTAGTGCTGGGTGGTATGCCGGTTCTGCCGGTACGCGAATTTTGGATTTCGGCATGTCGTTATTATATTTTAACAACATCTTCATCCACAATGAACACTCCATATGAAGAACACTTCATGATGCAGCTTTTTCTGTTGAAGAAAAGCACTCTTGCGTTACATGATATGGCGTCTTTTATATGAGAGCACAGCAATAAAACCGAGCAATACGGACACTACAAATGCTCAGGAATCGAGGAACCTGAGCAAAAACAGCAACAACGAGAGCACAGAAAATACACACTGAGTCTTTGAAACACGGCACACCGGAGCAAAGTGCGTTCGCTTCTCCCAGAGAACAGGGCTGCAGGAACGAAGCCCGCTTATCTCCAGTGTGCTGTCTTTCAAAGACGCAGCGTGTATTTTCTGCACTCTCGTTGTTGCTGTTTTTGCTCAGGTTCCTCGATTCCTGCGCATTTGTAGTGTCCGTATTGCTCGGTTTAACCTCATATTTGTGCTCTCCTTTAAAAAAACGCCATCTCGCGCCATATCATGCAACGCAAGAGCGCTTTTCTCCAATAGAAAAAGTTGCATCATGATGACTCAAGTGCCCCAGGGAGTGGATAGTTTAGCACAGTGTGAATACGTCTGCAAAATTAGACCGCAGAATGGCATATTGGTGGTGGGTGCAGCTCACACTATCGAGCCAGGTGGGGAAAAAAATATTGGAGAGTTTTTAGAGTGCAATTTGCACAAATAAAAAGATAGTTTACATTCTGGTATTCCATGTTTACTGAATCCTTCAAATATTCTGTCATTTCGTGTAATGAAAGCCTTCATTGTGTACATGATGAAATGATTATTTAATTCTGACCATCGAAAGAGGAATAAAGCTATGTAAAGGGCTAGTCATGCAAAAATGAATAAATAAACAAATACGGTGAAACCGCGAAATCTTAAAACATACGGTGATGCACATTTTTGGTCATATTGCCCAGCACTAATGTGAAGTAATTGTATTCGCATCACACTTTGGTGCAGGACAGTTCGTGGAGGACTCATTAAGCGTTTCCTTCATTTACTCTAAAGAACCATTGCAAGTTGAATGACTGAAACATTTGGAGACGTGTTTCTGTACATTTAATACAGTTACATCAGAAAAGCCTTTTCATAGCAACACTCCTATGATGCACAAACGTTTAAAACAAAAGCACTTGCTCGACACCCATTTCCCGTTTATCTCATTTTGTTTTTTAGCAACAGGCAATAATCTTTAGTTTAGTTGATCACCAAATCAATCAGTAGATTATTACATGTTAAGAATGATTGCTGCAGCCCTGTTTAATACTAAACAAACAAAACAGCTCTCAATGCGTGACCCTGTCATATTTACTCTTGCTCTAGGCTGCTTTCACACTTTGCTTTTTATAGTTCTTTTGTGCTTTCATTAAGTGCCATATGTGCTTATGTGAAAAAGGTGGCTCACGTGACACCCATGGTGTAACCATAACACAATGCCCCTATCAGTTCATATCTACTGACTGACTAGATTTGAATTACTAGGACTAGTAATAAAGATCGGAATATTGAAATCCTTTTACTCTGACGCTCTTTCCTCCATGTTTGTTTTTCTTACTTGTCCCTCAAACGTGCACTCTGATTGGTCAGGAGGTCAAATAAACCTTTGTCACTCGGCTCTTTTTGAAAACTGTGACCCAAATGCCTTGCAGCTGCTTCACATAGGATCATGGCAACGTGTGCACTAGTGGTTGAGGGAAAGTGTGTGAAAGCAGCCTTACGATAGGCTCGCTTATTTACCACAGCCCATGTCTACGTGATGAATGAATTGTAAATTATGAGGAATTTTGTCATCTATATTGACAGTGATTTTTATTTATTTATTTTTTTAAAGTTTCAGAGTGTCCGATGACTCCAGACACGCCGTGCAGCACCAACAGCAGTCGGCTGGCCGCTCTTAAGAAGCAGAACGACATCGAGCTCAAAGTGAAGCAGGGCGCTGAGAATATGATCCAGATGTACTCCAACGGTTCCTACAAGGTATCGTGCTCCTGAATTGCTCTTAGTCTGGGTGTCGGAGCGATGAAGTGCATGAGTCTTAATGGTGAAGTGGATGATTTGAAAGCTGGATGATGTGAAGTGGCATGTAGCTGCCATTTTAGAACAAACAGTCTGAAGATTTTGTTAAAAATAGTTCAGGCGAATTGGCCCAAGTCCATTTCTTTGAGCTCTAAGGCAGGCCACATGTAATGAAATGAAACAGATGTGAGCCAGAAATGTGCGGTGAAATTACTTTTTAAATGTGGAACATAATAGGAGACTGACTAGAGCAGTTCATGGGCCAAATGCCCTCTATAGAGGAAGAGTTATAAAGCAGAGTAACCTGTCTTTCAGTGTTACAGTTAACTTGTACGAGTGCACTTTGTGTTTTCTTATAGCTATTAGTTAAATCTATTATGTGTACATAACTGGTTATGTGCCATATGATGATCTGGTGCAAAACCTTTCAATGTCTCATGGTAGGAACACAGGAAATGGTCTGTACAAGAAATTTAGGACCACTTTAGGACCAAGAGGTAATCGGTCCTGTCAGTGAACACCTTCATCATTATCTGAGTGCTCCTGCTGTCATAAAAAAAGTTATCGTAATATTTGAAGGCATTTTCATTATGCAAGCATATCACCGTATATAATCAAAATGCCACTATGGGTTCACACTTTGTTATCCAGAATCTATAAAATGTAAATATTTCACAAGGACAATGAAACGATTGGTGCAAAAAAAAAAAAACCTCTTTGGAAGTGCTGCGAGTGATTATTAAGCCTGAGTAACCGAGCTATAGAAGCACTGACCCCTGATGATGATGGCAATGCATAGAAAAGTGGGTCATGATGTTCTTGTGTAATGATGAGTGTCATGTTGTCATATTGCCCTAGTATAGTTTATCTGCGTGGTGTGTGTGTTTGATAAATTAGCTAATGAGCATCAGTATGAGGTAGGTGGCCATTGAGTGGCTTTGAACATATTTACCAGGAACAAAGCTGAAAATGAATAATTTCCTTATTTCTTTGTTACTGGAGGCCCAGGTGAACTAACATCAGAGGTTGTCATTAAAAGAAGGAAATTTGGTTTATAGATTCCCAGCATTCCCAGCTCCTTACACAGTGAATAAGCATAGAACCAAGGGTCAGTTTGCTGATTGCACGCTACCCTCTTCCACTGTTGCAGACTAAGGCTGCAAAGCGAGGACTCGCATTTCCGATGTCCGACTAGGAAAAAAACTAGGAATTCCTCCTCCAAGTGATCTCAAGCTAACAAGGCTACTCACAGCAGCAACAGTAAACAATGTACTAGTATTTGTTTTAAACCAATCCGCATACAGGTGCATTAAGTTTCTTTAGGTCTGACACTGACTATACATTTCACTGCTTTGTGGAGGTAAATATATAATAATAATAAATCATTCATGATGATATACGTCATTCATATCATTTACTTTAGCTGGCTAGCTTGTTGCTAACAAAATACAAAAATGGATTTTCCCATGATTACCCCCCCAGCCCCCCCGCCTCAGCAACAAACGTCTGCGTGTCCCCATGGCAACCACCCATGTAGTGTGAGCGGTTTAGTCTCCCAATTTTCCCAACCACCTTGATTCAGCCATCTATTTGTTTGGGAGAGTGAGGGCAAAACGATAATATTGGTTCCATAAGAAATTATTTGGCATGTCATTCCAAAGTGGAATGGCAAAACTAATTAAATAACAAACAAACCCATGTAATTCCTGATTATAAAAACTGCTGTTGCACCTCTTTGTTCTCTCTTTGCTCCACATTTTTCTCTTATTTTTTAATTTCTTTATTTTTAATTTTTTAATAAAAAAAAAAAAAAAAAAAAAAAAAAAAGGCAGTTGCTCTTGACAGTCACATGATGGACAGCTCTCATATTTGTTTTAGTGAGAATGTGGGATTTGGGGATCTGGCATGCTTCCAGGTGAACGATCATGTAGTGTGTGTGTGTGTGTGTGAGCCTCATCTGTGTTCGGTCATGTAGTGCACAGTGCAGCGATCTGGGATTTTGAGAATCATATCCTGTCCACTTGGCATAAAGGACAACCAGGGCTTTCTGTCATGTACTGAGCCCTTTATATCCTCTTCCTTGAGGGATGTGAATGAGGTGTGTGTGCCTCTAATGAATGGGACTTGGAACATTTTTACAAAATGTCCCCTGTATGTAAACTTGTGTTTATAGGAATATTATTGTTGCCGTAGCTCCTGGAATAACAGTTAATAGCACTTGTGTATTTTGTTTATTATGTTTAGGGCTGTTTTCATCTGTCACTTTACCACTGAGGTATAAGCAGCATTTGTTCATTTAAGCTGAGAGGCCACTGAGCAGTTCCACGTAAAACACACGAACACTGATGAGGTGTGAGGAAGCAAAAGGGAATCCAAATGTGATGGTAATATCATAAAGCGCGATCAAATATTAGGCAATTATTTTAGTATGAAAATGTATGAAAAAATAAAGTATCGACAGCTGCCTGCCTACAAGTGAAAACATAGTAATGCCATAGTATAATAGGCATAGTATTGACTCGTACGTGGCTTTGATCAGCTTGGAAAATTCTTTTTTTTTTTATTTTATGCATACTTAATGGTGGTGTAATGCAGAGGAGCATGCATGCAGGACTTCCTGTGGAAGTGGAAAGCACTTCCTGCCGGAAAGGCTTCTGAAATAGCTGTCAAAAGGAAATGCAGCACTTCAGAGATTTCTGACATACCCACGTTCATCCCCAAAATCTGGATTCACAGGCAATTATTTATAATACAGATGTTACAACAAATACTCAAATCGGTGGTCTTGGACTTCACGACATGTGATTACACTGAATACAAACGTTTTGCAGCGTGTCAGAACTGCTGGTACATGCAGAGATGATTTCCTCCATTAGTGCAGTGCCCATGGATCCAGACTTTTGGGACTCCCTGTATAGAGTTGTGAGCTGTCGGATGTGATGGATACCAGGCAGAGGATCCAGGTG
>JAQMYM010004290.1:0-14383 GCA_030014255.1 Parauchenoglanis ngamensis | reverse complement strand
GGCTTTCATTCCAGCCAAATTGGAGCTGCACTTGATAGTTGATTGGAGCAGATGAACTGATTAGACAAGTGGAAACAGCTGTAACTCCTGCCTGGTTGGAATGAAAGTCTGCAGCCATACTGTGTCTTTGTGGATGAGGTTGAAGACACCTGGCATAAATGAGCAGGTGTACAGGTTCTCCTGGTAAAGTGGGTAGTGAGTGTATACTGTATTGTTAAGTTAATAGCCAAGTGGACCCAAAAGTCCAATTGAGCCACAAATTGATGTGCTGCCTCAATCTGTTAGTCTTTAACTTAATTTTTACTTTAATCACTGAATTACTTCAAAAACATGGTGCCTTCAGCCAATTAGATTTTAACAGGCATGTCAAACAGCTAGCACTGACCTATTATCATACAACTTGGTAAGTATGTTCATGTATACGTTAATTATTGTTCTATGTATCTTGGGAAGAACTGGACACAAGGACACAGTATTTCACTGTTAATGTAAGGTTACATTACCAAGATGGTAATATGCGCCTACATAGATGGGTGCACAACGCACAAACACTGCTTGTTACACACACAGGGACATGCAGCAGGGCACAAACATTCAAAACACTAAAAATAAAAAGATTACAGTGTGAGAATTATTTTATTATTAGTGGAATCCTGCTGTTGATTGAGACGGTTCCCACAGGTAAAAGCCTAGGATGAGTGCAAGAACAATTTATGGCTGCCGGTTGATTGGATCATAATGATGGTTTACATGAGTAGGATATAAAGTTGGAGGTATGGTTGTAGGTTTTATTTAGTGATATAACGGAGGACTTGAAGCTCTGGAGCTTGCTTTGAAAAGTACGAAGCAGTGCCTTCTGGAAGCAGTGACTCGAAGCTTGTATTGAAGTGCCAAAGTTTCCGTGCACATCGTATCGAGTGCTTTTATGAAAGTTTTACTGATACAAATCAAACCACCTAGGAAGTGGACTACTTCTCACATTTGGGAACATATTGAAGAGTACTGTACTCTACTGGGCATCACAGAAGAATGTTTATCCCAGTCTTTATCAGTTAGCACTGCAGTTTTAATGCATTCCAGCATCCTCTGTTCCATGTGAATGCATTTTTTTGACAACAGGGAAACTAGTCTCACCCATAAGAGACAACGTGGATGCTTCCAAAGGAATGAACACAGCAAAAATGGACCTTGCTAGACTGCACTTAAAAAGTTAACCTATTTACTAAAATATAAAACAAAAACTAGCTAACTACAATAGGCTAAGCTAACAAGAAATAGTTAACAAGGGGTGGCACCCATCCTCTAACCTAGTGGGTTTAGACATTCAGAAACACCTCCATGATGGAATGTAGGTGCACACACAACCTTACCTGTTCACAATCCAAGGGAGCTAGTATAAGGGTGGAAAGGAGAACAAGGAAACAATCAAAACAAATAAGATTAGTTTGCAGACAGGCTAACAACAGGCTAACAGCCTGAATGAGCTACTTTAAAGCAGCAACTCTGCCTCTTGCTTGAGTTCCTGCCTTCCCATTGGTCCAGGCGTGTCAAACAACCAGTGGGGATTGCCATGTGGATCCACCTGTTGGAGGATAAACAGAGAAAGCGCAGCAAAAATCATGGGAAATATAGCAAAGAGGGAGCAGGCAAATGCTAGCACACTGACATGTAACAATGCACTTGTGTCATGCGCTTCAGACCGTGCTCTTAGATTGTTAAATTTGAGCCGATAGTGATGATTTCACACTTTCATTTGTACCAGACTGGATATATATAAACACTGTAGGGTGTTAAAGGTCCACTATGTAGGATTCAACCACCTGAATGCCCCTCCCTTAAACCTCCCTTTCCAAGCATTTATTAGAATGTATGGTAAGGGTCAGGTGCACTACTAGTAATTCCAAGTACTTGCATTCACACTTCCTTACTTTTCCTGTGCTAAATAATTAGTGTGATCCTCTAATTTTCAAAATTTGGGTTTTCAAACTGGTTCTCCAGCACCAGCAAACACTGATTCCGCTTCTTTCTTCTTCCTCGTCTTCTTTAATTCTACTTTGTCCTTCTGTCCTTCCGGTACTTCCTTCCAGATTCACGCTGCCACTTGTAAAAAAATTTACACAGTATACATGTAATTATACACTAATGAAAACATGCTTATGAATTCCATAAGTATATTTATGGATTATGGATACTCTGCTAATAGATAACCTCAAAATCCTACATAGTGGACCTTTAATTCAACAATGGAGATTTTGCTTTGTATATAAATAATAATAATAATAATAATAATAATAATAGTTCAGTAAATCTACTAGCATTTAAGAGATTTGCAAGGTCCCTCTATTTATGAGCGGGTAAACATTCATGTTAATCATTTGATTAAAATTGCATTTTTGCTAATGGAATACTTGACAAGCTTCTGTTAGGTTATAATGTCATGGCGCATTTATTTGTTTATTTATTTATTTAGTGTCAGTTACATTTTGCTGTCTGTAACCTAACTGGTGATTTGGTGTTTGTAGTAGCGGGTGAAACCCGTAGATGCCCAGATCCTGAGCGACAAATAAATAATGCAACTTTAATTAGAGCAAATCTGAAGAAGTACTACGAGGAAGGTGGAACAGTAACATACAAGTGTAAAGAAGGCTTTGAATTTCAGAATGGGAACCAAGCCACATGTTCTGCAGGAGAATGGAATTACCCACAATGCATACAATGTGAGTAGCAAACCGTCCTTGTTTAAAAATCAAACAAACACAAAACACAACCCTTAAAACTCTAATACCCCAACACTGGGCTTTAGCCACACCATCCATCTCACTCAGCACCAACATTCTTCTGTTTCCATTCTTTCAACATTCAATTTTCTGTTCTTTTATTCAATGATCTTTAATGATATTCATTAATATACACCTTTGAAAATGTGAACTTTATATAGCTATTAAATAAACAAAACAGATGTATATGACTTTATTATACACATAAGTCCAGATTTGTATTCACAGATTTTTTTGGATTGTGGATTTTTACTTGTAATGTAGGGTAGACGTTTAAACATTTAACTGTCTCGCGCACAGTCTACAGGAAAAACACACCTTCTGTATCTAACAAAGAAATGACCTGCTAAATATTTACAGTTAAATGCAGTATTTATATAACTTCTCCTGTTGTACTGGCCATCTATTGGTTGTACTCAAACGTATAATTTGGTGTTGCAGTTAGTTGAGTCAGTGACCCTGTTTACACCTGGTTTTAAAATGCATCTCGGGCAATCTTATCACAACTGGATAGTGCTAAATACAAGTGTAATGACCTCCAAGATGCATTCAAGACGCATTCACTCAAACCACTTGCCGAGGTGGTCTGGGTACCACACACCTTCTGTAGTGTAGAATTAGAGGTTGATTGGGGATGGGAGATTGCCCTTTTGTGGATCCTTTATGATCAGGCTTGTCCTGCCTTGTGTTAGCCAGTCGTGTTAGCAGCTCACTCATTTCTGCTGCCAGGCGGTCATGGAGTGCTGTTAGTTTCTTCAGCCAGTAGCTGTGTATCATGTCAGGTCCAGGTGCTGTACAGTTCTTCATGCTTGAGACATGTTGCTGGATATCAGTCTTGGTGAATGGTGATTGTCCTGGGACATTGCTGTGGTCTGCTCTTAGATGCACAAATGCCTCTTAGGTCCTCCAGGCACTTGGCATTGGTGTTATGTGATGCCCATATGTCCCATATGTCCTTCCAGTATTTCTCCATCTCAGCTCTGGGTGGATCTAATCTTCCTCTGGGGTTGTTCCCTTGCAGCTGTGAATACACCCTAGATGGTTCTTTGAGGCCATTTATTAGAAAAGGCCATTTATTCTTTTGGCCTCTGCTTCACTGGTGTATCGTTTCAGTCTTGTAACCAGAGCTGTGAATCTTTGTTTTGGCAGTCTCTAGAGCCTCGCTTACGGACATCTTGTTGTACTTCTTCCTGAACCAGGACCTGTCTCTCATGACTCCTTTCTGCACTTCTGTTAGACAGCTGATATACCTCTGGGCTTCCCTTACCTTGGCTTCCAAGCTTCTTCTCCATGGTGGGCACTCTACACACTTGGTCTTGATTTTGTAACCAAGCTTCTCCAGGATTACTGTGGCAGTGGCATATATGAGCTCATTGGTTCAGTGATGGTAGTGGTGGATATATATTGAGCAGTGCACTGTTAATGTCTGCCAACATCTCTTCTGAAGGAGTTTTGCCAGTGAGCCAAGGAAGTCGGACCCGAGGGTTTGCATGGAGTTGGGCCTCAATTCTCATCTTCAGCTTAGCACCTGCTTCTGTCATGACTGGTGGCAGAGTATTATGTGGTGTCATGTCTGCCAGGTGCTGTTCATCATTACCATCATTACCACCTGTAGTATTTCCAAGATGGGGTTGTAGTCTTTCAAGTTCTAGCTCTAAGAGTAGCTTCCTTCTATTAATGTTAGACCATTGGGCCAAGAGCTGTTTCTTCTTAATAATTAACATTACACACTTTGTACAGAAATCAGTCGTATATAATATGTGAACAGTAACAAAGACATATGTATTGACCTCTGCTGGGTTTTTTTTTGTTTCGTTTTGTTTTTGTACCATTAGGGTCCGCTAGCCTGCACCTTGTTAAACAAACCTTCAAGTAATGAACCTTTTTTGAATCATTTGGATTTAAAGTGTCATTGGTTCAGAAAGCTTCCTTGCCACATCACTAGTTTTATTTCTAACACACAACAGCAGGTCTGGCATTTACAGACAATAGGAACAGGACAACCATGGAACCATGACAACAGGGAAACTAGTCTCACCCATGAGAGACAACATGGATGATGCCAAAGGAATGAACACAGCAAAAATGGACTTCGCTAGACTGTACTTAAGAAGCTAACCTATTTACTAAAATATAAAACAAAAACTAGCTAACTACAATAGGCTAAGCTAACAAGAAATAGTTAACAAGGGGTGGCACCCATCCTCTAACCTAGTGGGTTTAGACATTCAGAAACACCTCCATGATGGAATGTAGGTGCACACACAACCTTACCTGTTCACAATCCAAGGGAGCTAGTATAAGGGTGGAAAGGAGAACAAGGAAACAATCAAAACAAATAAGATTAGTTTGCAGACAGGCTAACAACAGGCTAACAGCCTGAATGAGCTACTTTAAAGCAGCAACTCTGCCTCTTGCTTGAGTTCCTGCCTTCCCATTGGTCCAGGCGTGTCAAACAACCAGTGGGGATTGCCATGTGGATCCACCTGTTGGAGGATAAACAGAGAAAGCGCAGCAAAAATCATGGGAAATATAGCAAAGAGGGAGCAGGCAAATGCTAGCACACTGACATGTAACAATGCACTTGTGTCATGCGCTTCAGACCGTGCTCTTAGATTGTTAAATTTGAGCCGATAGTGATGATTTCACACTTTCATTTGTACCAGACTGGATATATATAAACACTGTAGGGTGTTAAAGGTCCACTATGTAGGATTCAACCACCTGAATGCCCCTCCCTTAAACCTCCCTTTCCAAGCATTTATTAGAATGTATGGTAAGGGTCAGGTGCACTACTAGTAATTCCAAGTACTTGCATTCACACTTCCTTACTTTTCCTGTGCTAAATAATTAGTGTGATCCTCTAATTTTCAAAATTTGGGTTTTCAAACTGGTTCTCCAGCACCAGCAAACACTGATTCCGCTTCTTTCTTCTTCCTCGTCTTCTTTAATTCTACTTTGTCCTTCTGTCCTTCCGGTACTTCCTTCCAGATTCACGCTGCCACTTGTAAAAAAATTTACACAGTATACATGTAATTATACACTAATGAAAACATGCTTATGAATTCCATAAGTATATTTATGGATTATGGATACTCTGCTAATAGATAACCTCAAAATCCTACATAGTGGACCTTTAATTCAACAATGGAGATTTTGCTTTGTATATAAATAATAATAATAATAATAATAATAATAATAGTTCAGTAAATCTACTAGCATTTAAGAGATTTGCAAGGTCCCTCTATTTATGAGCGGGTAAACATTCATGTTAATCATTTGATTAAAATTGCATTTTTGCTAATGGAATACTTGACAAGCTTCTGTTAGGTTATAATGTCATGGCGCATTTATTTGTTTATTTATTTATTTAGTGTCAGTTACATTTTGCTGTCTGTAACCTAACTGGTGATTTGGTGTTTGTAGTAGCGGGTGAAACCCGTAGATGCCCAGATCCTGAGCGACAAATAAATAATGCAACTTTAATTAGAGCAAATCTGAAGAAGTACTACGAGGAAGGTGGAACAGTAACATACAAGTGTAAAGAAGGCTTTGAATTTCAGAATGGGAACCAAGCCACATGTTCTGCAGGAGAATGGAATTACCCACAATGCATACAATGTGAGTAGCAAACCGTCCTTGTTTAAAAATCAAACAAACACAAAACACAACCCTTAAAACTCTAATACCCCAACACTGGGCTTTAGCCACACCATCCATCTCACTCAGCACCAACATTCTTCTGTTTCCATTCTTTCAACATTCAATTTTCTGTTCTTTTATTCAATGATCTTTAATGATATTCATTAATATACACCTTTGAAAATGTGAACTTTATATAGCTATTAAATAAACAAAACAGATGTATATGACTTTATTATACACATAAGTCCAGATTTGTATTCACAGATTTTTTTGGATTGTGGATTTTTACTTGTAATGTAGGGTAGACGTTTAAACATTTAACTGTCTCGCGCACAGTCTACAGGAAAAACACACCTTTTGTATCTAACAAAGAAATGACCTGCTAAATATTTACAGTTAAATGCAGTATTTATATAACTTCTCCTGTTGAACTGTCCATCTATTGGTTGTAATCAAACATGGATAATTTGGTGTTGCACAGGAAGTAGTAAGCAACAAGAGTTAGTTGAGTCAGTGACCCTGTTTACACCTGGTTTAAAAATGTATCTTGGGCAATCTGATCACTGCATAGCGATCTGCATAGCGCTAAATACAAGTGTAAACAACCTCCAAGATGCATTCAAGACGCATTCACTCAAACCACTTGCCGAGGTGGTCTGGGATGCATTTAACCACATACCTTCTGTAGTGTAGACTTAGAGGTTGATTTGGTAACACTCTAGAAAAAAATGCAGAGGAGCACTGATGTACATGTTGGAGTGCAGGAAAATAATGAAGGTATATTAGAGGTTTAACGCTTTAATATAATGTTGCACAGGGTGCGTTGTGGTAGCATTTGAAGAGTTATATATCAAACACGCCACCCGGGAACATTTCTGAGGTAAGAGAGACAGGGAGAGGAAGAGGGAGCGAGAGAGCGAGAGGCTCGGTGTTGAAGCAGGGCTAACCGAGCTGCTGCTGTTTCTGCTGCTCAAAAGAAAAGTAAAGAGTGGAAACCCTTCAAAATGAGTGATGAGAAGTAACAGTGGTTCGTATTTAAAAAATTATAGTGCTTGCAAAGCAAAGCACTGTACTGTTATCCCTTGGCTTCTTCTTCTTCTTCTTCTTCCCTTTTCTTCTTCTTCTTCTTCTTCTTCTTCTTCTTCTTATTATTATTATTATTATTCTTTCAAGATTAATAACACAAATTATTTTTAACATAGAACTTTGTTTCAATTTTGTTTCCTAGGTTACTAGTTTGGCAGCTATGACTTTTCATTTTGATATTCCACTCACATCCCTCTTTTTTCCCCTTTTGCATTCATTTTTTCCACATAGACTTTGAATAGGAGCACTTTTCGAACTGCTCCCATTTCATCAATTTTCGAAATAATACCTTCAGACTTACTAGACATATTCTTGGCGATACTAAAAATCACTCTACTGGTTTTCATCCCTCTACCAATCATACTTTATGCTTTTTTTATCCCTCGATTTTTTCCCATTGACTTCAGTTCATTTTTCAAGGCCTAACTGCTAATGTTAATATCTCGCTTTCCCATCTATCTCATTTCTTTATCACTGACTCACATTCACTCACTCACTTTCACTATCTATCCATCTATCCATCCAGCCATCCATCTATTTAATTTTTTTTATCTCTCATTAACGCATTCTTTCTCTCTCTATTTTGAACTTTTACTTTTTTGCTTTGCAAGCACTAGTATTTCCTTCAGGAATTGCACATCTAGTTATTGTATTGGCTGCACAATATGAACACCAACAGAACAGAAAGTGGTATTTACACCGCAGCTCTGTGCTTTACCTTGGTGTGTAGATTAGTGTGTTATCACAATGTAACGGGAGGTGTTACTTGAGAAACATAAGTGAAACTAATGAATGATTATAATAAATACAATATAGGAACAGTAACATGCAGTGATATTTTGACATTATTTAAATGCAATTATCTACCCAGAACAAAATGGGAAACTTCGGCATCACTCTGAAAATTTGTCCATTTACATTTACAGCATTTGCCAGACGCCCTTATCCAGAGCGACATAAGTCTCTATAAGTAGATATATTCTGATACTGGCTCACTAGGACCTGGGCTAAGAATACTACCACACTAAAAATTGTTGGCAAGTAATACAGAAAGGGTTTTTTTTTTGTGAAGAATTAATAAGTGCTAGTCCAAGGACTTCCGAAAGAGGTAGGTCTTTAGTCTTTAGAGGTAGAGGTCTTTAAAGGTAGAGGTAGAGGTAGGTCTTTAGTCGTAAATAAATAAGTTAGTCCAAGTACTTACGAAAGAGGTAGGTCTTTAGTCGTCGTTTGAAGACACCCAGTGACTCAGCTCTTCGGACATCAAGGGGAAGTTCATTCCACCACCTAGGAGCCAAAACAGAGAAGAGTTTAGATGCATGTCTTCCTTGTACTTTGGCATCACTCTGAAAATTTGTCCCTCATCAATGATTTCCATCTGGGAAAAACCACACAGTGTTTTGTTTATCCATGTTTTCTGCCATCATGTTTTACTGACCTCATTTTGCTTCATGCTTTCATTTATTTGAAGAGGATTCATACGTCCTTACTGTTTCTTGTGTTAAATAAGTATGATCCCCCATTCTTACAATGTTTGAGTCCTCAAACATGTTAGCCAGCCAACACTGATTCCTTTCCTTGTCCTTCTTTCTCTGTCTTTCTTCTGGATTCACTCTGCTGCTTGTAAAAATGCAAAACATGGAAGGTGCTCTCTAGAGGTTTGTCTATTCTGGACTTATGTAGTGACATGGCGGCACAACATGCCGCTCTCCATTAGATGTGAACCCGCACCCTATGTAGATATAAATTGCTCATTTTAAGCTTACAAAAATGCAATGATTAATAATTACAAGTATTTATACACTAATGAAAACATACTTATAAATACTATATTAGATTTCTGCTAATAAATTCCCCCAAAATCTTACATAGTGTAGCTTTAAACTACTGGAAACATGACTAATGGAACAATCACCACTACACAATTGTTTGTGTTTTATATGCTTTGGTGTTTTTGTCCTTTTTTTGTTTGAACTATTAGTAATGTAATACAATTGAGCTTGAAGACTTAAAAATAACACATTTCAAATGCAGTCAATTTTAAACAGCAGAAAATAACTTTTATTTCAAATAGAGAAAATTATATTTAAAGAGAACCAACATACAAAATATACATATACTCATGCTTCATTATGACTAAAGATTCAGACTTGACTGGACAGTAATCATCTCTGTGTTAGGCACAGAAATTATTTTTGTTGATTTTTCAACATATATAACTAACTTTCCTGTTTTGTTTTTCATTTAAAATTTGTTTTTGAAAGCTTTGCCATCCATCAATACTGATCAGGAAGAAAACAATACAACAGTTCCGACTGAAGAATCTCCCTCGCACAAAAATGGCACACATGGACAAAACAGACCACCGTCCAAAGGTAAAAAATACTTTACTTTTAAAGTATTAGGGAAGGATTTAAATGATTTTTTTTCTTTTTTAAAATTCTTCTACTAACCTAGGATACTATCTAGGATACGTAGCTATCCCAAGACCACACAAGTCACGTCCCAATGCATCCTCTGTAAAAGGGACGGAAAAAGAACCCTTCTGGGTATTTCATTTGTACTTGACTAAATGCGGAATTGAAACAGTACAGGCAGTCATTGTCTGCAAAGGATTTGCAACCAAGTATTAAAGAAGATACATATATTTATGACTGAGATTTAGAGCATTTGACAGAGTTAATAAGAGCTTTTTAAACAAACATATCATATGTGAAATTATGTGTGCAGTCAAAATTCATCCCTCCACTAATTATTTGGCTCAAGACATTGAAAATTCTTCTTGAAGAACTTAGGACTCACCAAATAATTTCATTATATGCAAAACCTGCTGTTGCAAACTAGACCTGGGATTCTTTGTCCTCAGAATGTTGTCCCGTGTATTTACAGTGGATATAAAAAGTCTACACACCCCTGTTAAAATGGCAGGTTTTTGTGAAGTAAAAAAAAAAAACTAAGATAAATCATGTCAGAACATTTTCCACCCTCAATTACATATAAAAATTATTTGATTTTATTACACCATTCAGTCTTTTTGGGTAAGAGTCTATCAGCATGGCACATTTTGTATTAGCAATATTCTCCCACTTTTTCTTCTAAAAACATTCTAGAGCCGTCAAATTGTGATGGCATATTTTTGGAATACTTATTGAAATATTTTGGGTTTTTTTTTGTTGTCACCTGCAGTTATTGGTTTGTTATAGAAATTAGTGAGGACCACACAAATGTTATTTAGGCCTTGACAGATGAAAACATAGAATTGAAGGAGCATGTACTTTCTTTTCCCCATGACTGTATGGATTTTCATATTTTCAGTACTATTATTTAGAAAAAAGGTTAAAACCTTTACAGAGTTGTAAATCATGCTGTGTTTGTGTTTGTTTGTCAGAGACAGCCAACTGCCCTGAACCATCACCTGTTAAAAATGGAGAACTGGATCCAGACTCTAAGAAGGATCAATATAGGCACAATGATATTGTTAGATATATCTGTAACCAGTCTTACACTTTGTCTGGTTCTTTCCTTGTGAAGACTTGTTCACAAGGGAGATGGGTAGGAAATGTCAGGTGTACTAGTAAGTATTTTCATACATACTGTATTTCAATACATTTAGTCATACTATCAGCAATCTAATTTCTTAAGATAACCAAGAAAAACAATATAGAAAAACTTATTTGTGCAAATCAAAACCCATATTAACAAATAGCAGATTATATTTGTTAGGATTTAAATAGTTAAAATGATATTTTCTGTTGATTTGTCAAAACAACAACCAGAACATGTACCCTGTTGGACTTTATTTCACACAGGAATGGGAAACCAATAATCAACAAGCTCCGCCTGAAGACAAACGACTGAACATGGTCATTCTATAATATTCAGGTGTCAATCAGGAACATACCAAAACACATTTACAGCAGAGGTGACCTGATGGAACATTACACCAACTTTCATTTATTAAAATTCAGATGTTCATGTGACAAAATAATGGCTTCAATTTTATTTTAGAAAAATAATGATGGACTCATTCACCCAGAATGACAACTTTAACTAGTCACTAAAGATTAATTTACTTTTCTCAAAGGATGCAGATTCTGTGCATATTTTCTGTTCTAAAGTTTCTGTTCTTCAGTACTATAATGTTTTACTTTAATTAAGGTTTTTACATGACTGAGGATTGTGTCTTTTCATAGATAATTCAGCAAGTCAATAAAAACATTTCAAACAAGTTTTATCTCTATATCATTGTTTTCCTCAAAAATAATGCAGTCTATCTTACACACAAAGGGCTGTACACAGAGTTATGTGCTATTCAGACCTCAGATGTTCTACAGATAAAATGTCTCAATTATGCGTGATTTTGGCCTTGGCAATATTGGTTTGCATAATATTGGTTTGACTGAGAAGCAATATCTAGTCCAACACCACTGTCTGATGTGTAATCATGCAACAAGGTCTCACAAATAATCATACTATCCAGAGCATGTATATGACATGAATCCATTTCATCTTTAATTTATTGTGCTTCCACAACACCCTAGCAACCACCTAGCAACACCCTAGCAAGCACTGGGCAAACCATACCAACCACCAAGCAAGCATCCGGAATACCATAGCAACCACCTAGCAACACCCTTGCCACACATTAGCAATAATAGTACCCTGCTTAAACTGTGTATTCTGCATTTTCTTCAGGGATATACACTCTTCTAGTTTTAACCGTCAAGTCATCTCAAGTGGATTTTATTGTCATTTCAACATATACATGTGGTACAGTGTACAGTGAAACGAGACAACGTTTCTCAAGGATCAAAGTGCTACATATTCTTTCTCATTTTCGTTTCTCAAGGATCACGTATTCATTTCTCAAGGATCAAGGTGCTAACATCAGCTTCTGATGTTAGCATTACAAATACTACAACAACCAGAATGCTTCTCTTCTCACAGCCAATCAGAAAATCAGGTATGTAAGTCCCTGCTTGGGTGCCTCTAGCAATCTCTCTAGCAATTGGAATGCTGTACTCACAACACGACTACAATAGCACAATAAATTAAAGGTCCACTATGTAGGATTTTGAGGGGATCTATTAGCAGAACTTGAGTATACAGAGTCAACCGAAAAAATGTATACACACACTTCAGGAACACTTCTACACATAAATGTCCACTTTGAGCACCTTTTGTAATTGTAGAGGCCAAAGGTAACTTGTACTAATCTCATGATGTCTGAATAAATTTAGTATTAAAATATTTAGACAAATTTTTCTTTTCCTGAAGTGTGTATACAATTTTTTGACTGACTCTGTATATTCCATAATATATATAGGGAGACAACAAAAGTATGTTGTCATGTTTTCATAAGCTTAGAATAAGCCATTTATATCTACATAAAGAGTGGGTCCACCTCTATGGCGCCACCATGTTGTGCCGATACAGTGGCACAGAATGGAGAAACCTCAAGAGAGCGCTTTCTACATTTCACATTTTTACAAGTGGCACCATGAATCAGGAAGGAAGCACCAGAAGGACAACAAATAAGAAGAAAATAAGGCAAGGAAGAAGAATCAGTGTTTGTTGGTGCTGGTTTACAAGTTTGAGAACCCAAACTTTGAATAGTGAAGGATCATAGTTATTATTTAGCACAGAAAAAGAAAGGAAGTGTGAATGTAACTAATTGGACATTTACTAAGGGCACCTGACAGCCACCTTAAGTTCTACTACATGCTTGGAAAGGGAGGGGCATTCAATTAGTTGAATCCTATTTAGTGGACCTTTAAAACCACAAAGGCTATACAGTATAAAACTACAATAGCTAATTAGTTATATATACCCACAAAAGGAACACACCAATTTGCACACACATGATTTCTGAGCACCTGTCCTTACCTCCTTACCAATTCACATCCACAGCTGCACAAAAATATGTCCTTTAAAACATACCTGGAAGTCTCACAAAATGTTGTCTGATCTTATCCAAGTCATGATAATAGACAAACCTTAATAATAGATAATTATTATTATGTCATGATATAGTCATGACAATAGACACACAAGCAAACTGCTACTAGAGTGTTAAAATTAATACTTAATACAATACTTACAATACAATGACCCAAAACACATAAACAGATGAACAACAGAATGGTTTAAAAAGAAAAAATGATGTTTTAGAATAGAGTAGATGGAGTCCAGTCTTAACCAATTTTAGATACTGACCTGTTAAAGGACTTTTCATGCAACTGACTGACTACCCTATGGCTGTAGGAACTAATTTTCTAAAATTCTTCCTTACTGTAAAAGTCCTATCAGTAGCTACAGAAAATTTTTGGTGGAGGTTGTTACTGCCGAAAGAGATTCTACTAGTTTTACTAACAAAAGGGTTCAGATTCTCAGCCAGGGCTATGAATTATTAATCAAAGTCTTCAGTTAAGAGCTCTTTGTGTTATTAGTTTAGACAGAAATAATAGTGCATTATTATGACTTCAACTTGAATGAGATTTGATCACATTTTATGAGTAATTAATGCAGAAATCCAGATGGTTCCATTCCAACCAAAAGTTGGTTCCAATGGTCAAAACATTTCACAAATGTATGTCCCCCTTGTCTATTTATGTTAATGGACAGGTGTAAACATACCTGTTGGTGTGTGTGGAAAGTATGTGGACATCTCTTTTAATCTGTGATTCAGTGACGTATGAAGAAACCGTGTACTTCTGGCATTATTGCAACAGATTAGGGCAGCCCATTTCCTGTTTGTAAGATTCTTTTCAGGTTCAATTCTCTACCAGACTCAGCAATATTCATTCTCTCTTTCTCTCATTCTCTCATTCTCTCTCTCTCTCTCTCTCTCTCTCTCTCTCTCTGTGTGTGTGTGTGTG
>JAQMYM010004289.1:0-14386 GCA_030014255.1 Parauchenoglanis ngamensis | reverse complement strand
GGATGGATGGAAGGGGAATAAAAGAGAGGTTATGGATGGATGGATGGATGGATGGATGGATGGATGGATGGATGGATGGAAGGGGAATAAAAGAGAGGTTATGGATGGATGGATGGATGGATGGATGGATGGATGGATGGATGGATAAAGGGTGTGCTTTATTTCAGCAGCTGAATCTACATATAAAGTTTGGTAATTCTTCCTTAAAAGTTGAAGTAGTAGCAATATCAGTGGACTGCTATGGAAGAATGGAGGGATGAATGTAAAATGGAGCGGTGAGCTAGATGGGTATCATTAGTATGAGTAGTTAAGTGTTGTACTTTTGCATTCGAATCCACCAAGTTTTGTGACACTACCTTAAGGGATATAGGAGTAAAATCACTGGTTTCTAATGGGAGGACAGAGGGATGAAAAAGAATGACAGAAAGATTAGCAAGAAAAGAAATGACAATAGTTCCAGAAGTGTACACACCTGCAAGCGACTGCGCTCAGAACTAACCGATCACAAGCTCGGGTTCAAAAGTCATTACATAACTCGATCATCTAGGACTCTGAGGAAACCCAGATAAAGAGCAAACGCTTTTCCAGGCTTTTCTTGGCCTCTCCTTGGTTTCATCAGACTGCTGAAGCCATGGTCCACAAAGCGCGTAAAGAGCATGTACAGGCTCTCATCGTCAAAAGGGATCGATCAGGAGAAGAAAGCAAAAGAATATCCAAAACATTAACACACTGTGAAGGCCTTCATCAACAAGTGGAGGCTCCACCATGACATTACCAAGAACAGGGTGTCTCTTTAGAATTGGTGAAAGGACGAGAAGAGGGAGGCTGCTAAGAGATCTATAGCTAAATATAGAGAGTTGCAGGAAATCTAGCAAGTGCTGGTCACTCCTGCATGTGACAATCTCTTGTATTCTTCACACGTCTGGGCTATGGGATAGACTAGCTTTCTTTCTTGTGGGAAAAAAACAGACTAAATCACATCCAGACCATGTGGGGGAAATGCATTATGGGCTGATGAGAACTCTTTGTGCACATTTCTAAAATCGTACATTTTGTACGATACGTACAATCGTACGTTTTGCTACGGATAGCTCCAAATACCAATCCATTTTGGCACGAAATCTGTAGGCCTCTGTTAGACAACTTAAGATGATGAAAAATTTCACCTTCCAGAATGACAATGACTCGAAGCACAAATCCAAGTCAACAAAAGAAAGGCTTCAGTAGAAGATCAGCAGCTCAATCAGAGCCCAGATCTTACTCCTATTGGAAACCCAGTGGAAGGACTTTGAAGAGGGCTGTGTACAGGAGACGCTTCTCCCCTCGCACGCTGATAGATCTGGAGCATTGTGCAAAGGAAGAATGGAATTAAATCAAGATTTGGTAAAGCCTCACCAAAACAGACTGCAAGCTAAAAGGAGCAGTAACCAGGTTTTCCCTTTAAAGGTGAAGAAAGGTGCGACATGCTTCATCTTGGTTACATTTTTTTTACATCACAAAAACTTGCATCTTTTTTCACGTGTTGTACTGCCCACTTGTAGGTTTCCGATTTCCAAGTACATCACACACACACACACACACACACACACACACACACACACACACACACACAAGTCCTGAAAGCTTGTCAGAGGTGCCGCTGCCTAGTTACGGTTGCTAAGCTACGACTGGTCAATCACTGTGGTTTATTGAAGGGTTAATAAAAGGGTCTGGTTTAAAGTATGCAAATCCCTGGCACGCACAGGGGGGAGACGCAGAGTCAGGTGGGATGCTTATGCCTCAGAACCTCTGTATCATTGGCTCAGACGTACAATTCTTTTCATAGTCGGAGAGGCAGAGCCGCAACAGCAGGCGGTAAATGCTCCAGATTTCCCTCAGGAAAAAAAAACAAGTCAACGGGTTCAACAGATGAGTCAGTCTACAGGTAGTCATGAGTGTACTATTCCAAAACAAACACGGGACGAGCCTGACCTCTCAACCTGAGCAGTTGATGACGTTCCCTGGTCCATCATGCTTTTTAAATGACCAAGTCTGACTGGCCTCTGCTTTGTGTATTTCCTGTATATGATCTCTTCCTGGAGGAAAGTGGAATAACCTCAGTGACGCAACCAAAGTAATAATTACATGTTCAAATGAAATCGCTTCAATCTAGGACAATAATAGAATTGTACACAATCACCAATTTACGCAAAACATCTCTTTTGTACTCAGCTAATGGGATTAAAAAAAAAAAAAAAGAGCATTAAAAGGATGATGTCCGATTTACAGCCCTGACGGGTAACACGCGCTAAGAGAAAAATCAATCACAGTCATAGAAAATGGTACTGCAAGCACTGCTGTATAAAATAAACAACAGACACAACGATTGAAATTTTACTTTCAAGAAGTAATAAACCGCTGCTCAGAAAAAAAAATCACTATAGTAAAAATAATACTACATTTCCCTCAAAATCTTACATGGAAAAACTGTAGACACCCTGGAATAATATTTAAGAGTGAATACAACATCAAGCCTCACGAGTCATCCGCGCCACCAGCAACAAAAAACATTTGCGGGACGACTCATGGCATTGAAACCGACAAAATGGACGTGCTAGTAGCTAATGTACGCGTCGCATTTTGGTAACAGCTGGTCACCTGTAGCTCTTTTCCATTGTCGTTTTGCTGCGTTTCCGGTGTTCTGGCGATTTGTGCTACCTTGTCAAAAAATGCTACAGTAGCAGAGAATAAACTTGACCTTAGCCGTAGCCCTTAACCGAACCCAAACCTTAACCTTAACCGCAACATGCAACTGCTAAGTAGCATATCTCGACCGGTAGCACAAATCACCAGACTCTGTACAGGCTGACGATGGCAGCGCTCAGCACATGCGTACAGGCAAAAAGCCACGCGAACTCCGATCCGAGCGTTCTCATCACGTCACACGGCCGCGAATCCGATACGCGACGGATTTAGGATCACGTATGAAAGTGACTCAAATCTTATTTGAAAAGATCGGAAAACTCGGAAAGAATGTAAACGCAGCCGAGATACCACTTTTCATTAAACGCTCAAGCTCTGTACACTTTTAAAAAGCGATCGACAATCATTTCGAATTTGACATTTCATTAAAAGTGCTTCCTTATTTATTAGAAATGACGCGGTACCACGTCCGCGTTTTCAAAAACGCTGCTGGAAGCTTGAGCGCCGTTTCCAGTTCCAAAAATACACTTCTTTTCCAAATCCAGTTCCAGCCTTTGTCGTTGGTTACAGGACGATATCCGATATCCGAGCTACATTCGTTTGCTGGTATCAGGATAATATTGATACGAGGAACGGATCAATCCCATCTCTCCTTTTACAGAATTCCATTTTACTTTGCCATTCTTGAAATGATCTTATTCGATTTTATTTTAATCATTTGATTCTATTCTCATAAATTACATTGTATTCTGCATTTACATGCTTGATTAGATTTTATTTCACCATCTGATTTTACAACACTTTGTGCTACCACCTGTATGAAACTGTATGAAGTTTATTATTATTATTATTATTATTATTGTTCAGTCTCTGGATTTGAAAACCTTTTATCTGCATTGAGGAGGAGGAATGACTTGGGGAATATAAAGGAAATGTTCTCCATTGCACAAAGTTTTGTGCTGTCGTTCCCATCCAATATTCCTCATGGGGGTGCCAATAATTTTAAATTAAAAAAAAAAAAATAAATAAATAAAAAACATGCTCGACTTCTAAAATGTCATTTGTTTTGTTGCTCATTTTCGATGTTCATCTTTGCAGAGCCAGAATTCAGGAGTTCGGAGAGATTTGCTGACAGTAATCGCTAAATCGCTCCCGAACAGTACGAGGATGCCCAAGTTTTAGGGTTTGGCATCGGTTCTTACTGAGCAAACAAGCCGATCTGTTTGAAGAAACTTCTGCTCTACGTGCCAGATTGTTACCAAACTGTGTTCCTGAGCAACAGAACACACAACACACGAAAAAAGCCTGAGCCGTTTTGCTCGTATTTTGTGGATGAACAATGGAGCACTATGTTCAACACCACTGACAGCTGGAGGAAGACAGATAGTCCTTCCTTTTACAGAAAAACAGCAACAGAATAAGAAAAAAGGCAAATACATACACAAAATCTAATTACTTAGGAAGATTTATCCTTCCACTGCGTTATCATGTAATTACAGTTTTTTTTACAGAATTTACTTTCACAGCAATTGTTTACAGGAACAGTACTGAACTATTGACATCAGATACATTATAAAAGACCTTCTGATCAAACCAGAAATGTAATACTGGTTTTCAGGTGACCTGGTAACCTAATGATCCTGAGCCGATAATCTAAAGTGTAAATCACGTTGCCTTATAACCATGAAGCAGCCGTACCACTAGTTGGTATTGTTTGACCTACTGTACCTGTGAACTACAGGTTGGTTGAGCAGAACGTGTTAAAACCACATCAGCTTATTTACAGAGCCAGGTCTGATGCTGGCTCTCATTTGGAATCCGACATGGATGCGTTTGAAACGGAGAAAACGCGATCTCGGGAGGGTGCCTGGCAACAACGAGGCAACAAGGACCGTTCAGAACTGATCCAACTCTTACTTCATGTCTTCTAAGATGCCTTTAAACGGTCTCCGGTCGAAGGCGTCGTCAGCATACCCTCGATGCTGGTTATTACCCACAGATCTGTGCGGCTGATCCGACAAGATCGGAAAAAATGTAAAAATTCTTCACAGAAAAGTGAATTTATACGCAAATTTAAAGTTCTTGAGGCTAAGATTGAGAAAGGTTCCAAGAAACGAACAGTGTACTATCTTATATCCCTATAACTATAACCGCTGAAAATTGCTTGATAGGATCAGTGAGGCGTCTGTTAAACTAGCTAACGTCAGGATTGAAGAGTATAAGACAGAACATATGACAAGATGACGAGCCAACATACTACCAAACCATCATAGAAATGGTTTGGAATGGATTGCAATGATCTCCATGTGGTCTGAATTGAAGACGCCACACATACGCAGACCTGAGATCAGTTAGGCGTTCCATGTGTGCTCTATGAAGGAGTGGTCCAGCAGCCTTGTTAGACATTACAGGAAAGGGACTCGGTGCTATTATTCTCTCCAGGGCCGGCAAAACAGAATATTACCTGGAAGGCTGCTGATAAAATTTGGACGGTGATGCCTCCGCCACCCTTCCTGGTACGAATCTGTATGCCAGAAATACAGTTGTGCTTGAAAGTTTGTGAACCCTTTAGAATTTTCTATATTCCTAGTTCTACCAAAGAATGGTTAAAGAAGAATAAAGTTAATGTTTTGGAATGGCCAAGTCAAAGTCCTGACCTTAATCCAATCGAAATGTTGTGGAAGGACCTGAAGCGAGCAGTTAATGTGAGGAAACCCACCAACATCCCAGAGTTGAAGCTGTTCTGTACGGAGGAATGGGCTAAAACTCCTCCAAGCCGGTGTGCAGGACTGATCAACAGTGACCGGAAACGTCTACTTGCAGTTATTGCTGCAAAGGAGGTCACACCAGATACTGAAAGCAAAGGTTCACATACCTTTGCCACTCACAAATATGTAACATTCGATCATTTTCCTCAATAAATAAGTGACCAAGTGTAATATTTTCGTCTCATTTGTTTGACTGGGTTCTCTTTACCTACTTTTAGGAAATTCCGATGATGTTTTAGATCATATTTATGCAGAAATATAGAAAATTTTAAAGGGTTCACAAACTTTCAAGCACAACTGTATCCTTAAAACATATTTCAAACTGGAAGGAAGCTACTGAAGAAAAACTACTTGAGACATTTGGCCATTTTTGCATCAACTCCAAAATCGAATCACTTCCATGCGACGTCTACAAACATTTTAACGACTTGTTCCTGAGATATCGTGCCAATCAGACTCTTGGACCCATAAACATAATGCCTCCCTGCTCAGTGACTGAGGAATAAACACTGCACCACGTAAATATTTTTTGTTTAAACGTGTTTGTTATGGCAGCGGCTCGTTTGTGAATGGACGGAAGAGTCGGGAAGGTGAACGGTAAGGACGAGCATGTGCACCTGCGGAGGACTGACTGAGTGAGTGGCGGTGAGGAGATACAGCAGAGCCACGTGAGCCACGTGAGAGAGCTGAGCTCTTGTACTTTTCGGTGTGTTTATCTTGGTGTGTCTTGAGGTGAGCCTATAAACCAGAAAGCGCTGAAAAAGCACGGTCAAGAAGTAAAGCAACAATAAAAGCCCTTTTGTGTTATCCAGAGCCTGCCTCTTGCGTATTCATTCCCATGCACACAGTGTGTGACGATGTTTAACTAAGCACAAATGATGTGCCTGTATGTTTGAGCTCAAAATATCACGGACTGCAAACGTTAGTTAACGCTTAACTTCTACTCCTTTCAAATGAAGGGCGCCAATAATTCTTCACGTGCTATGTTCGAGCTAGACTGTTCTAATCTTAATTCATGTAACGTGATTACTGCAAATGAAGCCATTTCAACTTTTGACTGCACAGGCAGGTAAGATTGATCAGGAAGTTCCTCTCCATGCTCTCCGGCAGCAGTAATGCCTTCAGGATGCTTGGGTTCCTGCGCATTATCTTGATCCAGAGGTCACAGGAGACGCGTGTTTTCGTGCTCAACCTTTCAAGCGGTCAGCAGTCGCGGCTGGTGAGCAACACTAGTAGCCCGGTGATGTAAATATTCTTGACTCATCAGCTCTCCACTTGGCCACACACTGCGACCATCTGACAGCAACACATTTGCAAGAGTAGCCATGGTTCCAGCAGGAAGCCACGCCAAAACTCAGTAAATCCCTTACATAACTCCCACAACTCCTTTGAAGTCACCACGTGGCATACAAACGAGCTGCTCGAGCCTTGCCTGCTTGCTTCAGGCTTTTCTGTAGCGCAGAAAGGATCTACGTCTCCCATTAATGACGCACTAAAACAACAGTCCAGGCAGGTTTTTGAAGAGAGACTGTTTAAACGAGGTGCTAGACGGTGTGCGAGAGCGCAGAATCCTCAGGAGGAACCGGCTGAACCTGTAGCGACTGTTCCTGCTTCATGCCTTAGCCTCGGGAGAACTCCAACCTACAGAGAGTCTCCACGTCACATAGACTTACTTAAGTCGAAGTCTTGAGTCAATGCTGTGCTTCATAGAAGTCAGCAGTCGTCTGTCGCTCTGACGTCAAAGTCTCACCAGAGTACGCGCTGGTATGTCCACTACGTCACGCGCGGAGTTGAAATGTCGCACAAGACCGGCAGTTCCTGATTGCACAGATGGCAGAATTATTACACCTTTCCCTACTCTCCTTAAAGCTTAAATGGTGGAAATGCTTCTGCGCTTGGTTCTGCACGATTGAATGGTTCATCACCAATTTTAAACTGTAAGCTTAAACTGCAAGCCTCGCCGATAAACATGACCGTAAACTTGCAATACAGCTAGAGATGTGGCTAAGAGAACACGTCGATACAAAGTGGTTAATAAGCACGGTTCAACCAGGGCACTGCGCGTCCACAAACGATTCATTACTAATCGAAGTATTAGTTATTTGCTCATGAGGCCAACAGCGTAGTGTAACGTAAACCTTTTCTATACTTCAGAAGATTTCTCTGGAACATGGCTAGGACACGCCATTTGAAATCACAATTCCATCAAATGCCACAACGGTCCGACTCAATAATGAATAATGAATTTCGTTGCCAACCATATTATTAGTGAATCTTCGAAATTTTGGTCAATTAGTTTTGCAGCCCTAACTAAAGCACTGCTGCACTTTAGGTAGAGATAAAGGCCCAACGCTGCTTTCTACTAAAGCTTGCAACTCGGAATTCCTGACCTCCGACCAGAAAAAACAAAAAAGAGAAACTCTTCAACTCGGAATTCCTACTTCCGAAATTTGGAATGGCCTTCTCAGCTCCAAGTTCCACCGTGTTCAAGTGACCTCGAATCAACTGGGCTGCTTGCAGCATTAGCAGTAAACAAAGCAGCACTTTTCACCTCTAAAATGGTTAGATTGTAGCTTAAGCTCAAACAGCACACGGACGTATCCGCTTACTAAATGACACAGTTCACTTCTCCCACTCGTCACGGGGAATGACGCAATTCTGAGCTCCTACTCGGTAGGAAGATGAACGCAGCACAATTCCCACAGGTGCCGGCATTGTGGGTAATTTAGGAAACCCATTAACCAATGTGAAATAGGCGAACCTTGACGAGATAGTTTAAACCCACTTGGAACTTCCGACGTATATCTTCGCACATATAAAAAATATCAGTCTAAATAATACACAAGTTGATCAGGGTGGATTTTTCCTTTAAGCCAGAGGTAAGTCGTCAGAGTGCCAGGAATGATCTGGGAGCTTAACTCTAAGCTCCACAAAGATAATGGAGGAAAGAAAAACACGTCCTGGATGGTTTAACTACTGTGACGTGATCACATGATCTAAAATGGATGCTATTTTATTATAAAGGGTAAAAAGTGGTGGGGCGATATTAAACATCCCAGTCATAGAAAAAGGATTTTCTTCATTTTTTCAGTACTACATAAACCATTACAGCGTCTCAATCCAGAAGCTTCCGTTAGTACACTTCCATGTAGTACACTGTGCTAAATGGTAGCGTCGTCTCAAAAACATGGCAAGCTGTGCACTTACCGCAAGTAACGATTGCGACACTTGGCCGTGATTGTCACGTTACCTGCCAAATCATTACAGACTCCCCATAAAAGGATCTGACTTCAGTGTGTACATGTTTATAACTTCTAGCTTACATTAGTATGGTGTCGTGTTCACAACAGTTCCAACCAAGTTTTCACAAGTTTGCAGACAGGTTGTTGGTCCCTCCCCTTCCGCTACGTAGCCCAGATGGTGACCATCGAGGAGGAGAGGTGTCCATCTCTCCTGTTTTATCCGGCATGAGCACGCCATCTAGGTACTCACCGTGCACCGCATGTTGCCATTATTGTCACTGTGAACGCGTTCATGCTCTGAATAGCAAGCGTGAGTGCGGAAGAAAGCAAACTGAGACACAAGCCATGCTTCAAACATACAATTCAAACTCGACCAGGTGTGAATTCCTTCGTGTTGTGACATCACAATCATGAAAAAAAAAAAAAATGTACATCCTGCCAGCATCCTACCGCCAGACTAAATGTTCTGTTCCAGGCAGTCAGGAAGCAAAAGCAGGAAGTGTGTGCAAATGTTTTTTCCTGATGCACAGGACCGTGTGCTATTTACCTAATTCTATATCCATCACACCACGGCGGAAACGTTTTAACAGTGCTTCTAGAATTAGAGTTTAGGATTGTTTTACTACTACAAACCACTTACCATGTGTGAAGCTGCGAAGGGAAGAACACAACAGGGCGGGATGGACTTTTTCATTATTGCGTCATGTTTTACGCACACTCCGTGACGTACTGTTGTGGTTCGACTGAATCACGGTAGGTCGAGAAAATGCGCATGGTGTGCTTTATGCATCGTATTCGTTAATACTGTGCTGATGAAGTAACTCTGCTCAAGGTCTAATCCCTAGAGAAGAAGCACAAAATGTTTGTTATGCTGAAACTGAGGAAACGGTTCTTTGAATGGCAGGCTTGCTTCTTAGGTTTCTTAATCCGTCCAGCCCGAAGAGAAACGTGTGTGCAGAAGTGGCGATAAGAGAAGAACTGCGGCAGAATGAGATTTGAAGAAATTCTGCACCTTGTAAATTATAAATCTTGCGAATTGTAATTGCAAAATTGTACAGAAAAATCCTCCCTGATTTAGTCTTGGTTTATTCCCAAACAACTTAACGCACGGGACAGAAAGCGCTATCCGCCCCCTTCCGCATACACCAGCTCACAGACGCCTGCGATTGCTCGAGGAGAGAGAGACGAGATGCGTTTCGCTCTCTTGATCGTGGAAGAGATCATCGTTGAGAATATGTCGACATGCTAACAGCTAAAGATGCTAATGAGAGGAGAAAACCTCTGGTTTTGGTAGCAATACCCTGGTTTAGCGAACAGCAGGCGGGAGCAGACGTGTTCAGAGCAGTGACGGAGACAATCGTGTTCAGGACGATTACTAGATTACAAAGAACGTTGCAAAACAAATACAACCCGTTTCATCCTATAGCTTTATGTCAGGATCATTAAAATCTTTCTTTCACGGTGGTCACCATGTCAAATTAGTTAATCATGGTGCCATGAATTCGTGCCGTGTCTTGGTCGGGAGACTGGCATCACTGCAACTTTGATCTTCAGTGAGCGGGGTCAAGAGACTGTCAATCATGCTTACAGAAGGACCATCAGGGAGTACGCAGTAGGAGTTGTCAAACTAGGAAGAACAAAATCCTGACATGCTAGCCTTTTCACCAGAGTGTCGCCTCGTTGCTGTTCTTCGATTACGTCACAGTTGACAACAGCATCGTGTCAAAATCAGGCTCAAGCTGTATAGTCTGATAACAGCATTAATGAGTTTTTGGTTGTTTTTTTTTTTTAAATGAATTATGGCTGTTTTAGCTACAAGAAATAGTGTAAATAAAACTAAAATACGGGACGTGAACAATATGCGCGCCGGCTGCCAGACGCAGCAAGTCAGAGTAACTGGATGCGTGTTAAAGAGACACCTCAGTCACAATATGGCAGGTCTGCTAAAAGCCAAGCACAAAGAGTATTGCCAAAGGAAGAACACGGTGATATTATATCGCCAGCCGTGATAATCGGAATGTTACGAACTGCTTTGTTAAGAGGAGGAATCCGACCTCCTCTGATAACCGGCACACAGCTTCCAACAGCAGGGAGCAGTTACAGAGCATTCTGCTTACGCCTCCATTAGTGACTGCTCCAGCTGACGCTCAGTACCACTCTATATAATTCGACTTCTACGCCATTATCACAATAGAAGATAATTAGAGATGGATATTTAAAGTTCGGGCCTCGTTATTACACCACATTGCTGCTGAAGTCTCTAATCTGCTTGGCCAAAAGGTGGCGATTGATTTTCTACCGCAGCAAGCAGCTACGGGGCAAATCCCAGCTTTACATTAACTCCTTATTTAGTTTCAATACTAACTTACACGGAGGCGTGTATAGCAGGTGGTCCTCATACACAAATTAAAATGGGTGCGATCGTTACGGTGACGTTTTATTTGAGGAGATTTATTTGGAAGGAGTCTCCGGTATCAGCGCTTTGCGATAAGTAAGCGCCGAATCGTTTCCTCGTCTTCTGAGAGAGAAAGAGGAACGTGTGTGAGGAGCAAGGATGGGAGCTGCTGGTCTGCTCCAGGTGAACATTACGCTGTATCCCTTATCCAAACATCAGACATCAGGGCTCACTGAGGAGGAGGAGGAGGAGGAGGGAGATGAAGTGCTGGTGCAGAGTTTGAGCTCACTGCTTTTGGACTGATGGGAGTTGTTTTGTCCATCCTATTAGCTCAATATCAGGCAGGTTAAAAACGTCCTTGTGTGGATAAAGAGATGTTCAAATATTCAGTTCTACAAAGCATGAAGAAGCTTCTCGTCACATGCAGCGTCATGTGTGGGCCTGTTACAGTGAGCGCAGCCTCTGTGCACGGCTATAAATAAACCAGCGATCCAGGCTTCGCTATGGAGTAGAAGTAGAAACAAACTGCATGACACACACCGATGCGCTCGTTTTCCTGAACGTAAATCTGACGGAAGCTTAGATTCAAGCAGCGGGAGTGAAAGTTTCTCTCATTCGCAGTTTGTATTTATTTACATGAAAAAGTTGAAACGGGGGGAAAAGATCACTCACCGTATAGTGGTCCAAAAAAACAAATACTAATCATGCTGTTATATGAAACAATGCTTCCATAAGGTGTGTGTAAACAAGCAAGTCTTTGTTAGCAAGTAGAACAAACCCCTCATGGATAAATCAGTAGCCCATGCTCACAGAACAACACTCTTATTTATGGTGGGCTTTTTTCATAGCAGTCCAGAAGGCTAGTTTTTCCCTCCTTCTCTCATTCAACGACCAGAGAAAGAAAAAACTGCTGACCTTTACGGCGCCGTCTAAGGGTCATGGTGGGGTTTCTTGGGAGGTTATTTTGGTGTTTTGAAGATACTTTGCATTACCTACTTTTTTAGGGTTAGGGTTAATGCTGCGGTCTTGTGAGCGAATGCAAAAGTAGTACTTCTATAAACCAAGTTGTTTTTACTGAGTTTTTGAGTGTGATCAAATCAAGTAGTATTAATGTGATAAAATCTCATAACCCGATTAAACCTTGTGTGGTATGACAGCACAGCAGGTAACGTAGCCGACATTTTGTTCCAGATGATCATATGTTGGATGTATGAAGACAAGCCGCGTTCGCGTGACTCAATTTATTCCCACGGAACCAGATGTACACGCTTGCATTAAGTAAATTCCGTGAGCTTGTTTTCCATCACACCAAGATGTAGAACCCCAAAATGTCGGCACAAAATTGGAAGCACATGATTGTCTAAAATGGTTTTCCTATGTTGTAGTATTACAATTTCCCTTCACTACAGTCAGGTGCCTGCGTGACAATGCCCCCGCGCACAAAGCGAGCTCCATGAAGACATGCTGTGCCAAGGCTGAAGTGGAAAAAGTGCCATGAGTCATCAGCGCCCTACATTTTGTGCTTTTGTGCCTGAATGCGCACAAATCCCCAAAGCCGTGCTCCAAAATCTAGTGTAAAGGCGTTGTTGAGTACAGGCTTGTTATAGCAGCAAAGGGGGAACAACTCAATATCAGTGCTCATGGTACTGGAACTGGATGTCCAAAACTAAACATACTTTTGGCCATGTGGCGTAACTCGCCTGCTAGAACAACACTCGGCCACCTCATTTGTTTCATCGACTGTAATCCAATACACTTTTTGTCAAATTCAGCGAATATTTCTCACGGTCTGCTAGCTGTCCGTTCTGTGTATGCGCTGGGAACAAACCTGCTGTTTCTTGTTTTTTCAATCAGTAACGGGGGCGTGTGCTCGTGCACGGGTCGGGGGAAGTCCTGGGGGTGGGGATTTCTGAAGGAGCCCTGGAAGGAGGGGTGCATTTGTCTGGTTGTCGAGTTCAAATATCAACGATCTTCCTCCAGAATCGCCGACTCTCCCTTTAACGCACTTCACTAGCTTGAAAATACTTTTTTTACGTTGTTACGTTATGCTAGCTATCATTTTAGCCGAGTTTGTCAACCAGTCATGAGGCTGCGCAGACGCAGTAGCGCTTTCACTCGGCCCGATGATCATGATTTGTCTATGTAGATTTGTGATTTGTCTATGTAGGTAGCTCTTGTGGCAGGACGCTGCTATAAACGTACTCTCGACTGACCTCAGTACGGCTTCTGACAGCATCTCGGCTCTCTAACGCATCTATAAAGCTCACAGGCCTCATAAACAGTGAAACGTGGCCTTAAAAGAGGGATAGAAGGGCTACAATTGGGTAATGAGCAATGGTCACCGTCAAAGCATGGACTCACTTAAAACCGTTATTATAATACATAATTATACACTTCGCACATAGCGCCTGTCTTTCATCATATGGCTATTTCATTCAAAGACACAGCCGTCTGATGGTTTTATCCTTGGTTCTCATTAAACGGCTTTGAATCTGACAGCGAGTGTCTCTTTGTCTTAAGCTCTCGTTTACGGTCCTTTGTTCTTCCACAAAAGGGGATCACAGTCTGAGACCTCGTTCTCTACACAGACACACCATCAAATTTGCCCAGAAGGGCATGGATGGATGAGAATGGATGAAGCTTGAGCATAACCCACTTTCTCTTTCCAGTGCCAGCGAATGCAGTCTGGTGTTCCAGTTTTCGGATTCACGGCTTGCCTCATAAGGAACGGAAATCTCTGCGAGCAGACACGGCGATGTTAGGATCTCTCGAGTGTCAGAAAGCAGGCTTTGAAGCTGGTAGTTGCTAGGCTACGTTCCTCACACAGGATGCAAGTGTTGAAACGACACTGGGTTGAAGCAAAAGACCTGGCTCGGTGTGGTTTTCCTAGGCGTGTTAGTTTATTCAAACCTCAAGGCTAAGCACAAGCGTGGGTATTAGGTGTGGCACGATACCTCACCATGCTCTCATGCGGACGGTCATCTGTACTTCTCAATTTATCCCTCCATATTTATCACGGTGAGGCTTTGGATAAAGCACTGCAGCTCATCTGAAGGACGTAATGGAGTACCTGGGTGGCAGGACGCATCAGTTGGGAGTGGAAATTTAAAATCTAGTTGTCCAAATTCATCACAATCAAACTCAAGGGGTTCAGGTGGACAATAAATAATTCAAAGCAGCCCAGAAGTGGCACTTTATTTTCCAATCCCAGCATCTTCGGGCGAGAGGCGGGTACACCCTGGGCAGGTCGCCAGTCCACCACAGGGCCAACACAGACAAACAGCCACACACGCTCGCAT
>JAQMYM010004288.1:0-14394 GCA_030014255.1 Parauchenoglanis ngamensis | reverse complement strand
CATGCAAACCAACCGGTGCAGAAACAGTCACTACCGGTGCAGTGAAGAGCTTCTCAGGTCTGGAGTGAGGAAATATGTGTTCTAAGGGGCATCAGGGAGGAACTGGCTGCCCTGAGGGAGCAGAATGAAGGACCTCACCAAGAGATGATGGCCTACTGGAGGGGGAAATTGGCCTTAGTGGCTCAACATGTCAGCAAGCCCAGTATGTCTATGTATCTCCCCACCTCTGAGGGTAAGTTAATATTGCTATTTATTTGCATTATATAATGTATTTATACAAATAAAGATTATATAACTTGTTTTCCTTTAACAGACCCCAAATGATCTTTCTTGGAGCCCAAACCCTTCAAATTTATTTTCCTCCTTTCCTTTCCCTCTTCTTATAAGAGATGGGGCTGGAAATCAGGCCTAAATGCCTCCCAAAATTCAAACCCTCGTCTTTGTCATGGGAGGTGGAAGAGGATGTAGTAAAAGGATAAAGTTTGGGCAACAGGGTTCTAGTGAAACAGTCATACATGGTATACCATCTTATAAATGCATTTGTACATATGTTTGCACACACTGACCTGATGGACCAGAACCTGCTGATCTTTCCTCCGCTGGACCCTTTGCCCAATTCGGATAATGATACTTTAGATGTTTGTGTGTGATGAGGCATACCCTTTTCAGCATGATCTCATGAAGCCATATCCATTCAGGCAGATGGAACACAGCCAAAGGGTGCTTTACTACTGTCTCTTTTAGTTTTGTGTTGTGGTGTGTTATTCAAATATTGTTGCAGTTCTATTATTGATTCAGCATCTTTTACATTGAATGTCTAAAACCTTTGCAATTTCTTTTGCAAAGTTTGTCACAGATATTTATTGACAAACAATAATAAAGTGCTCATAAATGTAAATGAACAAAGTTAAATGTATTGAAATTCTTTCAATATTTAAAAAAAATAAACATTTGAAAAAGATTTAAACATTAAATATTCACTTTAGAAATTATAGAATTAAAAATGTGCATTACAAATATAAGCATTAGGAACAGGTGTATAACACAGTGTATTGTGTACAGTAATGTTAGACTAAGCACTAACCGTTATAAATTTAACCTAAAAAAACCTCGTGGCTGATTATTACGGCTATGTAATGACTTCCGCAACAAGGTGTCGGAGTTCGACGGCTACATGATGCAGAGGGTTTGTCACGAGGCTGGGGAGAGCCTACTTCATCTCCATACTAGACCTGATGAAGGGCTACTTGCAGGTCCCCCTGACACTGGTGTCCTGGCCGAAGAAGGCCTTCAGTACTGCCTGAGGCCACTGGCAGTACAGGGTTCTCTCATTCGGGCTGCAGGGGTTCCACATCAGCTCCAGCAGCCCCTGCACTTCAGTGTCTCTGTAGGAGCTGATTCACCTCATCCTCTGCATGCATGTATTTCCTCAAAGTTGTACAGCATGCATTTTCCCCCTGCACATTGGATTATTTAACTGTTATTGTGGACTGCTTTAGTTTTCCTTTTTCCATTTTCTTTACTTCGTGTTTGCCTTTGATACTTGGGTGAATAAACACTGCACTCTGCTGTGGATTCCCTGTTTCCACCATCATTTGTGTATCATGCCTAAATACCTGCTCACACATATTAGACATATTAGAACATATGCATTAACATAAACCTATGATTTCCCTTACAGCCAAACCAACTGAAATATTGAAAATCAGAAATTCAGCGGAACTACAGTATATTTAACATGTAAGAGTTTGCTCAAATTGGTCTCTTGACTCTACATTAATTTTGGGGAGAAACACCAGCTCTAATTTGTTGCCACTCAAAAAGACAGTGCCTAATTAAGGCAACTGAACACTCTTGAGGCTCACTAATTATTTTCGATTTACTTTGTATTTAAGGATAATTGGGCTACAAAATGCCATGGCAAATATCTGCACAGCCAAGTATTATACATACACAGTGTAAATCAGCTCTGATGAGACAGCAGAAGTCCTGGAGCATTTATTTATTTATTTATTCATTTTAATGAGATGAAACAAATGGACACACAAAAATGATTTTGCAGCTCTACAGGAACAAGAGACTCTTCTGAAACACAGGCTTAATGAAGTCCCAGTGGATAATCCAAGCCAAATATACACACTTTACACAGAATAAACAGGACTCGGAACTTTGTCCTTGGTTTTAATAATTAATGTGAACTTGTTCGGTCTTACACTTTCTATTTGCTTGACAAGCATTATATAATTTATACATATTTCCATTTATTTTTCAAGACGTAAAAGAAATAACGCTGAATCTATGATGTAGTATTTTCATATATACAAGAATATACAAACTCCATCAATACAATAATTGAGTTTATTGTAAAGGTGAAGTGTAAAAGTTACATAAATTCATTGGGTTATCCTGAGAGGCTGTTCAAGTATGCAATATTTACTGGTTTGCATGTACTAATTCATCATATGTGCTTTGGTTAAATATTAGTACATGCTTATTTGTGAACCTTAAAGTAATGTTATCTATTTTCTATAAGATTTCAATTAAGCTGACTTGTCATTGTCTTTCTTTGCTCGTCAGATCTCAGACAGTGGCGTGATACATCCCGGCTGTTCTCATTCTCATCACAGAGATTCCATATAACAGAGTTTCTGGTGTTCTTTTGTTCACTGTGGTGCAAGAACATGTGAAGAATGATAAGTTTCCTTTAACGATTGAAGGGAAGAAAGCACCACTGTAGCAGCTGGTTAAATATGTTTATTGTACCAACATGTTCAGTGATTGTATTAGTAACTCACAAAGCATCCACAAGAAAATGTGCACATGCACTGGTGGGTTAAGACCCGGTCACTTGTGGCCAGTGGGTGATAAATGTTTTGATCGGTCCCAGCTGGCAGCTTGAGCAGGGAAATGTAAAAGAGCTGCATGTAAATGAAGGAATAGTTGCTGAAAGTATTGTCGTGCATTTATATTGCACAACATCTCTGTCTGACCTCCAGCATAACAGTGATGTTCTGACTTCCAACACACACACACACACACACACACACACTCGAGTTCATTCTCTCCTGAACATTATAAATCACGCTACACTTTTTGGTCTATTAAACATGAAATGGTGAATAGTTTACCATGTCATGGTTTAATTAATCACTCCAATGCAGTTTTTCAAAATTCATCATAAGTAACAAATTCAGTTATTCAATCACTATGTGAAAAGTACCACAAAACATCTTTAAAAATCAAATACCATGACAAAAATAGATTATATTTTAGATTACCAAAAGTAGTGTGATTTCCTCACACGATGAATTGTATCAAATGTTTTGGATAGGTGCATGACTTTGTGAAATGGACATAAACCTAATCAATTCAGTTTGTAATCAAATACCAGTTGTCCATATGTCATCAAAATTACCATCAAAACAAAGAGCACTTGCACACTCTGGTCAGGTGGACAAAGTTTTAAAATGTTCAAATGACCCAATAACAGAACAAAAGTGAATGAATGAATCAGTGATTTTTTTTCTAACCAATGTCAGTGTGAAGAGACAGTGATAAGGGTTGCGCTTTACCGAGATAGAGACAACACAGAGACTGATGTGGAAGATGTTGACTATCAAACTGAAGCCTCATTTCAAGTAGATTAAATTATAAATAAAGAGCTAAAGTTGTGGTGGAGATGCATACAAAATAAACATGTTTTACTTGAGGAAAGTCTAGTTTTCAGAACTACTTGGTAGAAAATGTCAATTTGCCCAAGGTTGTCCAAGGTTTCTCTACATATAAACAATGCTATAAAACTAGTTTCATGTATCCCAAGGCATAGCATAATCATAGAATAAACAGGTGGTATTGGGTTAGTAGTGCTTTTAAGAGTCCAAGTTTTACAACTGTTAACAGTTAAAATAGCACCTACATCCTATTTGGATAGTTTCCCAATGCATTTATTTATAACTAGTTCAATATTTCACCTTTCAGTGTGCAGTATTTTTAATCTGCTCTTTTTCTCAGTGACTCTTTCTCAATTGCTTTTTAAATATTTGTATCTCAGAGCAGCTCATTTATTCTTGTCTTAAGGTGCACAGAATTTAACGATCCATCACCAGGACTGCAACAGCTTTGCTTTCATAACAAATTTCTCTTTTATGGCTCATTGGCAAGATACTTAATAAAAGCAAGGACCAGAAAAACAGTTTAGGCTGTGTTTAGGTTTCCCAAGAGCACACAGAATGGTGGAAAACATTTATTTATTACTCATCTATCAAGATCTGAGTGACCTGGTCTAATAAATCAAAGACAATTCAGAGAGCGATGAGGCCCTGTATTGTGTCACTAAAATGGATTTAGATAAAACCTGTCCCATGAGACATTGCAGTGTTAAACACCTGAACAATGATGTTTCAGCTGAGAATATAAATTCATCACAAAATGTATTCTTATTAAACATTATTTTAACTATTCATCTTGTCTTATGATTCTTCTAGCAAACTGCATATTGATGGATGTTAGCGTTTAACAATTATGTGGGTTTTGGTAAACTGTGTGTTCAGCAGTGTCCTAATTGTTCTTTATAAGTTTAAAACAAATCAAAGCAATCAAAGTGTTTTGTAGATATTCAAATTTCATTTTTACAGTTTAATTTTACAGCTTACCATTACATTTTACATTACATTTCATGGTGATGGTTCATTAAACTTGCATCCTTTCACATACTCCTTTGAACATGTGTTTGTCTTGCCCTTCTAAAGGTCAATTTCCGTTTATTATTCTACATTGAAACATGGAAATCGCATCCCACTCTGTGTGTAACAGCAGTAAATTCTGGTGTTTTTCATGCAACATCACCTCCTAGAGGAGACACACACCTTATATGCAAGAATAAATACGTCACCTTGCACGAGTGCCAATGCCATAACTGGCGTACATTCAAAGCAGATATATTGAGCTCATAAATATGACAAGTTTATCCTGAAATTATTGGACGAGAACAAGCATAAATATGCAAAACCCTGCAGCAAAGTTGACTTGGAAAATCTACCTTAGCAGAAGGCTTTTCCTAACCAATGACTACAGCTTTACGTCTCTTACTTTCAGAAATCTGAATATTTCTACTGATTCTTTCCTTTTTAAAAATTTCAGTTATCATTGAAGCCAGATAAAATAGTTATGGCACCTTTGAGTCGGATCTTTCTATTTTTTTCTCGACAGCAGTAAAAGCCAAGTGGGTTAAATAACTTATGAAACACTGTCTTATACTTCACAGCACAGTAACTGAGTTATGTGAGTGATTGGTGCTCATTATCTCAAATGTTGTTCCCTCACCTTCAAAACCCGACTTGTCTGTATGTGATTACATGTCTCTGAGGTTTAACAGTATTGTATGGCTGTGCTGTGTAAAATTCCATCAGTAGATATATTTTTAATCAGAGACTGATCTGTGAGATTTTTCTCCAGCAATTCAGACTTCATCTCAATGTTTGTAGTGTAATAAAGACAAGAACTCATTAGAAATAATTAGCTTTAGTGTCCTGTATACCCTGAATACAAAGCAATATCAAGGAGTACTGGACATATGATACAATGACAATAGTTATACCAAGTAACAGTAAATAATTGGTTCATACCAAACAGTACAGACTGTGAACAGTTTAGAAAGAAGTGAATATAACAGAGCAAATGTGTAGTATAGTACATAATCATACAAAATGCAGTACATGATACAACACAGTATAACATAATGCAATATGCAACATTCCAGCTGAATATTACATTTATTAGAAGGTCAAATAGGAAATAGTGCTTAGAGTCTTATAGCACTGATCACCTTATATACCAGCAAGTCAATTTAAATCAATGCGATCACAAATATCTGATACTCATTTCTTTAAATAAATAAAAAAATTCTGGTGCTGAAAATAACAGCAACACTATGCTTTCTGCTGTTCAGTCCTCACTGCTGAAAAATCTTTTTTAGCTCAAAGAAAGCTGCTGTATGAAACACTTAAGGCCATTAACAAAATCAAATGCTTTCTAAGATAATCATGCAGACTGTGTGAAAAGCTATTTAGCAGTAAACCAATGTGCTAAAAAGCTGTTATTTCAAAATTAGGTTTACAAAAGTAAATATTATATTTAACTAAAAGAAAAATATGTCAGATTACAGTATACTTATGCACCTTCAGTGCTTGACCCCCTAATAATAATAATAATAATAATAATAATAGTAATAATAATAATAATAATAATAGTAATAATAATAATAATAATAGTAATAATAATAATAATAATAATAATAATAATAATACATCTTGAGTTCAAAAGGCCAAAAACACTCTCTTCTGTCTTCCATTTCTGAAAACTACAAAATAATCACACGTATTGCCCCAAAGCGATCAATCATGGACATGAAACGAATGAGTCTAAAAAGACTAAAAAGCTAAAAAGCTTTTCACACAGTCTGCACAATTATCTTAGAAAGCACTTGATTTGCTTATTGGCCTTGAGTGTTTCATATAGCAGCTTTCTTTGAGTTAAAAGGGTTTTCAGCAGCAAGGATTGAACAGTAGAATGATTAGAAAGCTGCACATTAGGCGTCTGAGTCCCAGATGCTGATTAGCTTGAAGCCAAGCAAGTTGGAGCAAAAAGAACAGATAGAACGCTAATGAGCAGAGTTTCAGTACAGCTTGCTTAAATGTGCTGGAAAGAAGCTTTTTGCCTGTCATTCACATTTGCTGTTTAAAAAGATTTTCTAGGAGCAAACTGGGAACCATTCAAAATTTCTAAGCGTGTCACTTAGGGCAACTTTTTCCATGATGATCTGTACATCATTAAGTAGAGCATTCACACGGTTACAAAAAAGTGAAGCCAGAAAATTGGCCGTTTCCCTGTATATACAAACACACCCATAATAATCTCTGTAACCAAAAGGAAACTCTTAAGTTTTTGTTTGTAAAAAGTTTTGTGGTGTGTGTGTGTGTGTGTGTGTGTGTGTGTGTGTGTGTGTGTGTGTGTGTGTGTGTGTTCTTAAATAAACGTTTTCCTTTTGAGGACCAACCAAATGCCCTGTCCTCACAAAGTGAACACCATATTTAAATTAAAGGAGTAACTTCAATATTTATTGTCTCACTTTTTCTGAAAAAGATATTGGGTTTTTCCAGATCTCACTATTTAGGCTATTTAACAAATATGTTAGTGTAGAGAAATATATACAATCTCAGATTTATAAGTAAATCTTCAGCATGATGAAATATTAAATGTTCCTTTTAATAGCCAGTTTATTGTAGTGGTTTTATTTGTGGGTTACTGTGGGATCCTGTGACCAATTAGAATGTACTGTGAGAAAATCAGAACAGTTCAGAGGTCTAATGTCCTGTGAATGAATTGAGCCAAAGATGATATTAGAGGCATATTGGTGTGGGTGTGTGTGTGTGTGTGTGTGTGTGTGTGTGTGAAATCTTTATCCAGGATCTTTCTTATGTTGAACATTATAAACATTACACAAGTTTTTTGCACTCACACACACACACCTCTGTCATAAATCTGCAGGAATTGGATCCCAGCTGCCCAAAGTGTCATTTCATTATAGCACATAAATATTACTGGAGCCAAAGGAGTTTGATGATGGTTTTATTATGTGTAAAACCATTTACCTGAGATTATGCCACTCATATTATAATATTCTAAATGTTTTATTATAAATGTTTTATTTGGAGTAACTTAGACCAGTGAGGGGACAGAGGCTTGAATGCTATGTCAAAAAATTAGTCACTGTACTAATGCCTCATTTAATGAAAATCATATCATATGGCTATGTCAAAGATTAGCCATTAAAATCTATGATTTTAATGAAAATTATATCACAGGCACTGATTCTACCCCACTGACCCTGCATACACTGTCCTGATTTGGCCTTCAAGTTCCTTATATGGTCATTGTTTCTTGTTCTTGTTAGTATGCTGCTGTAGGTGTTAATCTGTTGTTTATCTAGTTTGTATATTCAAGTTGTTCTTTGTCACCTATTAATTAATGCTACACATCTGCATGGTGCAATAACAATGTAAATAGTGTGGGCAGTGTAACACAATTTGACAACATGTCCACAATTAATCAATCAAACTACACCACAGGCCACAGAGGTTTGGGCCCACAGCACAGATAAAATAAATAAATAAATAAATAAATAAATAAATGATACACTGCTTTGTAAAACTTTTATTACAAGAAACTATTAGAAATAGTGGTTTTCAATATTTTATAGCTTGTAGTAGCACATTATTTAGCAACAAAGGCTGAAACTATTAGTTTGGAAGAAAATCTGTCAGGTCTGTCTGTAGTGCATTGATATTCACTCAATATTAAAAGTGGCAATTAATTAATTACTACAGAATATGTAATTATTACATTATTTTTATGAGATAGTCATAGACAGGTGTTGGTAATAAGACAAAAGTAGCAAAACTTCTTTTACTTTAGTTTAAAAAAATAAACTCCTTTTCAATTATCAAGTATCTTAGGGGAAAGATATTTTTTGACAGCTTAGGTAATGGGTAGCAAACAATATAGGGACCAAAATCAGGAAAATGTAGACACAGTCATAAATCTTTACAAAATACAAACAAACAATTATTTCTATACTACAGCACAATTAAGATACAAAGACTAACAAACAGAAAACAATGGTGAAATGAGTGGAATGTGGAAAGTAAATATCCCAGAATACACAATATTACCAGTAAATATAATATTGGGTTATTATCTTAACAAGTTATGCCTGAGAACCCAGGGAGTCCCTTTGAGGTAGAAGTAAGCTTAAAATAATTAAATTATGCAATAAGATAAGTTAGGGAAATTGTAAGAAAGCAGTGTGGAGTTTTGTACAGTGAGCAGGTGAAGAGCTCCTGAAAAGTTGAGCTTTTTTTTTTGGAAGATGGAAACAGTTCATGCAGACTGGAAATTCATGTAGATGGAAAACTGAAGATCTCAAAACTTTGTGCGGTGCAAGGATAAAGAGTTTGAAGTTTGCATGCTTGCATGACAGTTTGTAACAGGCTAGTCCTGCATAAGTAATTATGCAAACCAAGGTTTTTGACCACCCTCTTCCTCGTGATGGAAGGTTAATGATTTTACATGGTTATATACTTCCAACTTTATCAAATCACAGATCTATTAAACAATATACTATTGAATTATATCTCAAGCAAATTTGAACTTCATTCATTTAGATGAGAACAACCATATCAAACACTATTATGACGTCTTCAGCCGTTCATGAATTAGTTCTTACTTGCTTATGCATAATGATTAGATAAGAATTATGCAGGTTGCATCCATGTATATTAGAATAGTGATCAGTATAACTTATCAACAACACATCACTTTTGTTCTGAGGAACTCATGGTGTGTGCATGCATGCATGTGGGGGCTTTGGACATGATATGTGTGCGAATGCCTGTGTGTGCATGTGTGTGGTTTGTGTGTGTGCGAGAGAGAAAGAGCACACAAATGTGAAATTACTGTCCAATTCGGTTAAATATCCATCTCTGAAAACAATAGAGCATTCCAAAATTCCATAGTCAAAAAAAGTCAAAAATGCTCAGTTAGGCAGTGAAGTTTGTCAATTCACTTGGATGACCATTTGATTAAATCTTTTATGGTTCTGAGGTTTTTGTGATACTCTGTTTCCTTGGGAGATCAGTTTGGGGTCAGTTGGGGCAGTAAACCCTCATGTCTTGAGGACCATTTAGGCAATGGCACCATTGGATCTGGTTTTCCCGAGGTGTAAATCATCATTTTAGAGACAAGAAGAAAGCAGTTTGGTTGTAACACTGACTCTGGTATGTAAAACAAAAGGTTCTTATTAGCTAGTTTACTGTGCTTGAATATATCTTGGCATAAATATAGTCTATATGTATAAGAGTGTCCTTTGATAAAATAAACATTTCTGATAAACCTTTCAACCATTTCCAGGTTTGATCTTACAACAGTGGAAAGTTTTAAGAGAGACAGAGCTCTTCACTGTGCATGAAATTGAACATGAACAAAACATTTTATATTTATTCTTGGAAACCTGACAGACATAGTTATTTTGGTTCTGTCATGCCATCTAGTGGTATGTCTCATTAAATCCCTATAAGGACATAAGGACAGGTGAGTATGTGAACAGTACTGCTCACATTGCTGCTGCTCACATTGCTGCGGCTCCTGCATGTACATGTTAAGCCACATGTCAACTAGAACTAGGACCAGTCTCTGTGAGAAAAGCTTATATTATATATTTACATCCCTCCTCAGACCAATTTCATTTCCTATTGCTTTGAAGAGTCCCAAGAACCCACTGATGCTCAAAACTAATAACACACTAATCGAAATGAATAACACAACCCCATTCATGTGAATCCCTGTGGAATCAAACATCACACTGCTCTTTTTCTAAAATGACACGGACATTCTGAAGATCTCTGTGACAAATATGTATCATGGGAAATCACAAATAATGTGATGTGATGTTAGGCATTATTTATTGTCATGCTGCACTTCCTGTAAGATGAATCTTTCTTCATGAAACTGTGAGTAAAGTCAAACTGTATTGTGTGTTGTATTGACATGTTAAAGAAATAATAACACACCATAGGGTATACACTGAAAGGAGAATAATGAACAGGGGGTTAGTCTTACCACCATGAAGTTGATTATTCTCCTATAACAGTGTGTCCTGAAGGGTTTTATTCCCCTTAAACCACAATTTGCCAACTCTAATAATTATTAACCCTTCGGAGATGGCCGGCGCACCAGTGTGCCACTTAGCATGTGACACTTTAAACGGCCCAATCAGCTCCCCATGGATTTTGTGGCCACTTTTCTCAGTGTGAGTTTAAAGTGCTGACTTCAATCGTCAGCTAGAACTTTGTTTGGTCCTGATACTTCATATAAAAACGAAGACATAATTAATTTAATAACGTAAAAAAGTTCACTTTCCTATTTGGAAAAATGTATTTTCCTATTTGCCAAATTATGGTACCAGTGAATTTATAATTTGAAGGTAGATTTTTTTTTTAATCAGTCTGTTTGTGGGTTTTACAACAAAAAAACTTTAGCAAACTAAATTGGATTTTCTAATTGTTGTTCAGTTTGGGTTTATTGAAATAGTTATGAAAAGTTAAAAATTGACCATCTCATCGTATTCTCCAGAATAAGCTGAAAAAAACTATATATAACACTTGTATATTACACATTTCTTAAGGCTTCATTTACTAGGCTAATTCTAGACATATGCAACAAAGCCAACAAATAGAAAATTGTCACATGGTCACTGAAGAGTTAAAGCTTAAGGGTAATTTTATACTGACCTTGTTCATAGGTCAGGTTTTTGTTGAGATTGGATTCCTGAAGACAGAGATACAGAGCCACCTTGAGACAAGTTGAAGATTTAAAAACTTCCACTAATGGATAACGAGTCTAGCCCTTTTGAACTGAACCACATAGACCTTAAACCTGAAATGCAGTAGGTCCAACCTGCATTTTGACAACACAGTTCAGTAAATGGATCACTGTCTATTCACCTGCTTCAGATACACCACCAGGTTTGAACTGGTTGATAGAGATTATAATAAAAAGACCTGGGATTCATTTCTTTTTTATTAGATGTGTGCAAAATTTCAGTTTTTATACCTCTGTGTAGTTTTATTTCAACATATAGTTTGGGTCCCATGTGGTTGTTAACCTTTACACACTTCAAGACAAACATTTTTCTTAAAAGTGCAGTGTACAGTGTTTCCTTCATTGTTTTCATACTTTTGGCTCTTGTTCTTAAAGTCTTCTGAACTGTTTCAAACCTCTACGATTTGCATTACTATTGATATTTCCCCCTTTTCCCATTCTCTTTGCACTGGTTACAACTATGTTAGTGAAAAGCACAGTGTCACAACCTTTTACCTTTGGCTTGATTTTGCCAACTTCCTGCACCACCTTACACATATTGGCTGTGTGGAACTATAACTTGGACTGAACTCCCTTCTTGAGTTAATGGCAGATTTACCTTCCTACTACTATCTTTCTACGAGGAATAAACATTATGTAAACAAAGGTTTTGGACTATCTGGTGTCTAAGTGGGGCAGTGCATGTAAGATAATAGGCCCAGAGTGTTGTATTGACATTGTGCACCCTAGCAAAGACCTCAAAGGACATTATTCAGGACTCAGCTTCTCTACATTACAAGACTGGACCAAGCTCCAGGATGGATAAAAGGACCCATTAGATCTATCTGGAACAATGTTTTTGAGATTAGTGTGGTTATTTTCTCCATCATTGTTGATGAACATTAGTGTATGTCTTCTATTAAAATGGACAATGTCCTGTTTGTTTCAAATTTGTACTTCTAGCAAAAGTCTTTCAGCATGGTCCATGGAAAGAATGTTGGATATGGGGACACAAAAATGCAGAAAACAGATACATTCAACTGGTACCACACACATGGTACCAAGAAGGGGCCAACACACTGTAAATGCATGAAAAAAACATGCAACTACAGAAAAAGCATGCAAAATACCGATCATGAAGATACAATATCATGAAAAATCAGAAACAAGAAATAAGCCGAAACAACAATAGAAATGGGTTACACAAAGGGAAATGTTTCTGAGGGACATGTGATGGAAACAACTGGTGGACAATTTGAAAAAGAAGTATGACTGGTAATTTTAACATTGCGATAAAGCTAGCCACTCTTCCTGAAACTATGGTTAATCTAGCCGCACATAAAATTTAGGGGCATGGCTGTTAGACACTTAGAGGTAGTAGTGCTGAAATCAGAAGGCTCCAACACAACCAATGCTTAACTTAAAAAATGCTATATTTAAGCAATGAAACTAAAGTAATGAAACTAACTGACAGGCTCCCATGACACAATGGGGAAGAAAGCTGCTTAATTTTAAGCTCTGCGTTGCCTTTCTAAAAAAGTCTTACAAATAAATATTTTTAAGGTCAAATTTCACTAACCTTGGCTCTTTTTGAAAGCTTGAGAAAGCACAATGGTGAAATGATCAGAATCTTCAGCCTATGGAGACATTAAAAGATACCTATACTCGCAGGGCCCTGAACATGCTAATGCTAGCAAACAAGAAAGCACAGACCAAGTACAGTAGGTTGTAGATATTGCTAACATGTTCATGACTTTAAAGAAAATTTCAAATGACTAGAAGTCTTGCGGAAATAAGGCATGCATCAGCTTCAATTGATTTTAATGACAATTGTAAAGGTTAAAAACAGGTGGAATTTCTAGAGGTGACTGAGAATGAATCACTGGCTAACCCGCTGGCTAAAAAAGCATACGTGACCCTGTTAAAGAACAAAATGGATGATTTGGAAAACCATAGCTGCTGGAATAACATGCGCCTTACTGATGTTCCTGAGGGTAAGGAGGGACAGGATATGAACAAGTATTTAGAAGAGCTAATTAACAAGGTATTTCATATAATCAGATAGACTGTTGGACATTGGAAGGGTGCACAGAGGTGGTGGCTACAGGCCTAAACCTAGACCTATATTGGTGAATTTTCTATGCTCAGGAGATCAGGATTATGTGCCATGAGCCACAAGCCTCTCAGCTGCACCTAAACCTAACATAAAAAGAAACTGCTTCATACAAAGAGAGTGAGATTTTCACTACTTCTACACCACTGGTGATCTTGAGGATTGAGAGAAAAGTTATAATAGAAGAGTCGCACAAGGCAATGGGTTAAGGTATGTGTAAGGTAACCACTTGATATTGATCTTGACAGGATATATAGAATCAGTCTATCTGAGAATCATGAACTATAGAGGATGTGGGTATGTGGAATATTAAAATTTTGCTTTGTGTGGGTATTGGGATATTATGAACACTGTTTTTATTTTCATGATAATAGAGGCTTTGGGTGAGCAATGGGTTGGTGAAGGTGAAGAACTTGGGAAGGTTGAAAACGAGTCTTGCAGCTACATTCTGGATCAGTTGCAGAGTTCGAATGGCGCTCAGAGGCAGACCTGCTAGGAGTGCATTACAGTAGTCTAGTCTCGAGATGATAAGGGACTGAACAAGTCAGACCCTGAGTGGAAAGAAATGGGCAAATCCTTTTGATGTTTGGAGAAATAGGAGAAATTGACATTAGAAAGATTAGAAATATGAGAGGAAAGAGACAGGTGATTGTCCATAGTTACCCCATGGTTACGTGTGGTGACCGAAGGAGAGATCAAAGAGTTGTCCAGTGAGATCGCAAGATCCTGATGTAGGGATGAAAGGTTGAGGAGGATGAGGACTGATAACAGCTATAGCTATCATATAATATAGCTAGCCCTGCCGGAGTTCCTGCTTGCACTCAGCACAAAATATACTCTGTTCCTTACTGTTAGGTGACCATGAC
>JAQMYM010004287.1:0-14404 GCA_030014255.1 Parauchenoglanis ngamensis | reverse complement strand
ATGAATCAATATATATGAACCAATATATAGATACATGAACCAATGTATTTGAACTAGTATACAGATACATGAACCGAAGCATATGAACCAGTGTGTATTAATCAACGTATATGAACCAATATATACGAACCATACAAATTGCACAGAGAAGCTTATGAATTGCGCTTATGTGTTCTCTCTCTCTCTCTCACACACACACACATGCTGTGTGTTCCTCAGAACAAAAGAGATGCACTCCCTTAGGATTAAATCTGTAACAATGGTATTAATTATTTGAATCAATGTGTTTTACTAATCTGTATGATGCTGATAGGATAATAATCAGAACTTTAATACCCATGAATGTTACCCACATATTTTTAATCAAATAGTCATGCTTATACAAATAAGTACTAATTTGTGAAAGATTTCATAATAGTGTTTGATATGGCTGCCCTTGTCTGACTGAAAGAAGCTCTAATCTGTTTGAGGTACTGTTTAATAGTTTTGTGATTTGATATCAAAGTTGGAAGTTCCTAACCATGTGAAGTCATTAGTCCAGCCTGTCTGGTCTCCCCTTGAATGGAGGGACAAGGTTAAAAACCCATTGACAGGACTGCTGATTTGCATAATTACACAACCAGCCTCTTACAAACAGTCAGGCAAGCATGCGAGCTCCATGTAGATCTTCGTCTTTCCATCTTTATGAATCTCCCCCTTCATATTTTGTTCTGCAACATGAAGAACTCTTTTGGAGCTCTTCATTTTAGCGGAAACTTCATGTACTATTTCTACAAACGACTACTGCAAACACTCCATGTCCATGTGCAACATTAAGATACTCCAAGAAACTCTACAGCCATGAGACCCTTTCAGAGCACTGCCAACTTCTAAATTTCAGGAAGTATTTTTAAAGCTTGCGCTGTTCAAACACTTCCACTATGAGATCACCTCCGAAGCAGCATGAGATCTCTTTCAAGCCCAAGTAACAAACGTCTGTGGAATCATTCTGATATGATTCCTAGGTGCTTCTTATAATTACAATTACCTAGCTCTTTCTTCTCCATAATTTAATTACTCTAAGTTCACTTACACCTCAAAGTAGCTGGCTGGTTTATCAGGTGTGATTGACTAAGGCAGTAACCAAATATTATATTTTTGTGTAATATTGTGTATTTGTGTAATTGCATTTCCACATTCCACTCATTTCACCATTGTTTTGTATTTTTGTGTCTGTCTTGATTGTGTAGTTTAAAAATAAATATTCTTGTTTGTATATTATAGAAAATCGTGATTTTGTGTTTACTTTTCTTATGATTTTGGTCCCTATATTGTTTGCTTTTATTTATCTAACCTTTTAAATAAATTAATCTTTCCACTAAGTTACAATAGAGCTCCATTTAAATGTGCAGTAACAGGAGATTCACTGTGGTCTTATTACCAACACCTATCTTTGACTATAGTCTGTTGACAAAATAGTTTGAATTTAGGTAATGTAATAATTCTGTCTTATTAATTAATTGCCACTTTTAATCCAGAGCGTAAGTCCCTACAAGGTGATGTTGCCTTCCTATTTCAGGTTCTGAAGACTTCCATGATTGACACAAGGGTCAATGTGTGAGTGTGTGTTGTTTGTAGACCCTTTTTCCATGTTAAAGGGCCTATTTGATCGGTTCTCCATAGTGCTGCGCCTGCCTGAGCCATAAACAAAGACTTCTCCTGACCTTCAATGCTCCTAAATAAATGGGATTGATTGCTTGGAATGGTGTATGGCTAGGACTGAGCCAGTTTGTTTGTTTCCCATTTACCAAGTCAGGACTGTGTAGGAACATCAGTTTTTTTGAGCGCACTCATTGTACAGATAAAAGAACATGAAGAATTTCACTGAATTCAGTGAAAAGTGTCATTGATTATAACTATATCTTTAATGAATGAAAAGCAAATGCATGAATGAAATAAGAAACAACTAAGAATAAGAAGTAATAGAGTGATCAGAATGATGTTGATAGGATAGAATGAGTGACAAGTACATAAATGAATACACTGGCAAGTAAACAAGTCAGCATGAACAAGAAAAGAATCAAATAACAGACAAAATGGAATCAAATACAATTAAAATACAGTTTGGATTCATTTCAGATTAAGCATATGTCTTATAATATTTCATCTAGACTGACAAAAGCAAGTGGATGAGTGTGTCTCTCGTAAGAGTGATTCTGCAAGACACATGAGGTCATGTGATCTAGCACAAGGACACCTGGGAGTCACAATCAAGCCAAAACCCTGCATAGATTTGCTCAGTAGTAAATGTGATGTTGAATGTGTACCAGGGCACGAGTGTGTCAGAGGAGACGCTGTAAAAGGACAGAGTACCACCCTCACGGTCCAGATACACCCCAACTCTACTGGACCCTGAAGGGGGGGCAGGTATGCCTGCTTTCACGTTACTGCTCATGACCACGTAACCTTCATTGTCAGCCCACAGAAGCCAGGACTTATCATTGCATCCAAGACCACTATCAAGCCCATGTCCTTTCCTTGCCATGCTTTCATAAGCGACTGCTATACAAACCCCCTTCCCACTCCACTCACACTCCCAGTAGCAGCGTCCAGTCAGAGGCTCTTTGCACAGGACCTGAGTGTAGACATCAAATCTGGCTGGCAGATCAGGATAAGGCTGCACAGCTTGCACATGTGTCACCTTCCTTTTCCCTTCAGACAGAACAAAATTGCTGGATGCTGTGTCTGGGTCCAGTGTGAGCTCACAGGCATCTGCACACACAAACTACACCAGGTAACACACTTCATAGTGGTACTGCATAAACATATACCTTACACTGACACGCACAAACCACAATGGTATGGCATAAATATAAACCTTACATTGACATACACTAAAACACATGTTAACAGACATAAAAATGGTACAATATAAACATATACCTTTCACTAACACATGTGTGTGTGTAAAACAGCAACAAATTGTATATTTAATGCAATGAAGAAACTTACATAGATGTACTGGAAAGGTTGTTACATGTAGATCCTTCAGCATAGCGTTATGATACCAGCGGATTGAAGCTCCTGGGTGCTCTGGGTCTGAAATGAAACTGATCACTTTGTTCTTGGGTGCATTGTTAAAGACACTGAGTGAGGAATGCAGGGCCTCCTTGACATCTGTTCTCTTGTACCAAGGGTCTTCCTCACTTGGTTCCTGTTCATGTGTGCTGATGGTGGAAACACTCCTGAAGTTTTCAGCTGCCTGGGAGATTTTTTTCAGATATGGTTCCTCATAACGTAGAGAGGTGAAGCTGAACACAAAGGCATCACTGACATCTGTGTTCATGAGGAACGAGTCAAGCTCAGTGCCTGGAGATTTAATCTTGTAATCTTGTATTTTGTTTATGATCATATTGACAATATTGATCTCAGTCTCTTTTCCATCAAGAAAATGCTCCATTTCTTTCTTGTTGAAGCCAGATGCATCCTGGGAATTCAGGAGGTCTCTCAGGGCCATTTCCTCCATCTTGCCTTCTCTAATTGTGGGAATCAAGTCAGCTATTTTCTGCAGATAGGCTGTGCTGAAAACCCTCAGACTGTGTTGGAACTGCTCCAGTGGGTGGGCAATGTCTTCTGCCTTGATTTCTTTGCTGATCTCCAGCAGGTCATTGGTTCTCACCTCAGCCTGGTGGAAAGCATCCATCACATTCTCTAACTCAGACACCAGCAGCTCTGAGATCATTTTCTTCAACTTGAACTCAGTATCACTAAGCCTGCTCAGTGGATACAACCAGATCTTCACTGGCACAGCATTCTCTCCTTTCTCACCAAGCAGATTGGGAAGCTCTTTGTACACCTTCACAGCCTGCTCAAATGTAGAAGGGATTTCCTTCAGTTGAAAGTCACCATAGAACTTGCAACTCATGTTCTTCACCTTCTCCATGTCTTTATCGTCCATCTTTAAACTTCCTTCCCCACTGATCTCAATTGATGGGATCTTTTTGATCATCACATTTAGGTTTCCATGGATTTCTTGCTTTCTTGAAGCATCGCTGGCTGTTTCTTCAAATTCCATGAGTGCATCAGCCCCATAGACTACTCCACTTACAACATGTGTAGCATCTGTCATGTTGATGACCTCAGGCTTTGGAGTCTCTAGTTCAGATATCATGAGCTGCTCAAACTTGGAGGTGACATTGTAGTTCAGTGTGACTCTGCACTGCTGAGCAGAAGATATCTTATCATTGAGGTACTTGGCAGAACCTCCTGCTTCCAGCAACCCACAGAAGAAGCTGAGCTTCACTGAGGCGCTCACATCCAATAGACTGGTTTTCTGCTTGAGGGACTCCGATGCTTCCACCTGGAATTTTGTGTTGGGCTGTGGACTGACACGTGTTTTGCTATTGATGTCCTCAATCTTCCACAGGCTGATTCCTGAAACAGTAGGACACCAGTGGCATTACTAACACTGCATTGGCCATGGCACTAATACAGTAATTGTCATTCAGACTGGCTAATAAATTACATGAATTCACCAGCAGTTTGATCAGATAGCCACTACCAATATTAAAATCCTACAAAAACAAAAATGAAAAGGAATGATTTTGAAAACAGGACTATAAGGCTTGTGGTCAGTACCTGGTATTAGACTGTCATTCAAGGCATTGTAGAGCATGCCCAGCTCCAGGGGTCTGCTGAAGGCACTGATCTGCAGTATGGAGTCTTCTGGAACTGAAACAATAAGACAAAGGAACCATTCAATCATTTATTGAGGAGCCCGCTACTACTGAAAAAGAAAATACATGATTGAATAAGTCCTATTAATGAATTAACATAATTAAATGACTCACACTAATGAAACAACCTGAATGAATAACTCCAACTACTGAATTAGAATGAAAGTAAATCTCATACTACTGAATCAAAATGAATCAAGATAAATTAATGTTTCCCACTACTGAATCAACATGAATGAATAACTCCTAGTATGGGTTGCACATATGGGACAAAGTCAGTAGCAGTAAATGAATATAGTAAATATAGAAAACTTGAGCAGATGTCCTATATATGTTTACAGTGCACTTCTGCATTGATAATTAAGTTAATCAACTTCATAAAATGACTAGATTCCTGGTAGCAGGATCTGGAGTTAACCCTACTCTTAATAGCCTTACTTTAACAAACCTTTTTCTGTCCTGTCATGTCCTGAAAACAGCAAGGCAAAGCAATAATCCTGTCACACTGTCATGAATGGCATTATTAAGTGCTAAAATCCCATTTCTCAGGCTAAAATTATGACAGTTAAAGAAGTTGAAAGAGTTAAATCATGCAGAAATGGCACACATAAATTTTTTTTTTATTTAAAAAAGAGTAAATCTATTTTAAGAGTGCAGAATTGAATTTATGAAGCCACCCAAAATATGCATGGCTATCCTGTAGCTGAAAGCAACAAGTAGCTCACTAGCAAGCCCATCAAATTAACATTAATGGTTAGACTATCGGCTAGCTCAAAAGCTTGAGTGCTCAGAAAATACCTACAGTAGTCTGTTTGCCATGACCAAGTTAAAGTAACATAAAATATCATTCTATGAGGAAAGAGACACTGATGGTAGCTTAGATATTTTTGAATCATGTAAATGTTTTCATGCTACATGTAGCCTTTAGTCCATGCCACCTTGGCCAAATGTTTTTGTTACTTCTGTTAAGGGACAGGAGGTTGGGGTGCACAAATGTAGCAATATACTGCCCCCAATCTACTTAGGGTGGGCAGTATGAAATCTTTTAGCTCATTAGCCGAGAGCCAGCCAGTCTTACACACACTACACAGTAAATCGTATTCCGTCATTTCATCGTACACTTTAACCCTTATTTACTTAAAAAAAAAAAAAAAAACTTATACTATAGCCTTTAGACCTTAATCCTTATTAACTTGATTATTAATCTTATCTAATCCAACTTAGATTTTAACCTTTATTTACTTTAATAAATTTCCTTTTACATTAAATCTGCATTGATTGTAATAATTACACTTTTGCCAAATTCTGCTAATTTCTGTACATGTTCATCTAGCTTTCTGTCCAGTGTGCAGGCTCAAAATATTCTGATGCTCATGCAGAGACCTGGCTCAGTAAATGGGAAACAAATAAAGTGGCTTGGGCCATACACTAATTTAGCCAATCAGGGACGTTCATGCTCTAATGCAGTTTCTGGAGCACAGGAGAGAGAGAAGTATTTGAGTTCAATTATCAAGAACCTTTTGCCAAGATCAAAGATGCCCCTTTAACTCTTTTACTGTTTTGAGATTATTGGGTTGCTTTCCCTTGTGACAGATAATAGCAATAACTCTAGAATGTTTTTTTTCTACTGAGTAAATCTTATCCAAAGTTAAGTCTGTTGTTTCATTGTCTCTGGGGCAGAAGTACATACTTTGGAGAGCACAACACAAAAAAGTGACATGGCCAATCCACAAAAAGCACTCAATGTGTCTTTTCATGGTACATTAACTGTACTAAGCCTGTGGCTGGTCATGTAATCACCACGTCACCACTCTCTAACTGTAATTTGCAGCACTCATAACTGAAAGGAATCACCAAAAAAGAGCAACTGACTGGACCATGGATCATTGTTCTACACCCACTCAAAAAAAATACTATACCTATTTACATGGCTATTAAAAAACAAAATAAATGCTATAGCAGCTATGTGGAGGAAAGTGGATGAAGCAAACAAAATATGGCAAAAAGGTAAAGGAAAGAAAAGGTTGCTCTTAACATACAACAAATTATCAAATCTTGTGCTTGGTATACTGCCTCCGTTGACTCTTGAAGGTTTTTTTATGGATGCATCAAATGTGTAATCTAGATTACACCTGTTTTAAAAGGTGGAAAAATTTCACCACAAAATACATGTGTGCAGCTTTCCCATAGTTTTCATAGATACAACATACCTAATCAGCTGCTCTTTGTTCATCTACTCCAATTTTTACCTGAAACTCTACTAGTGAAACTAGGGAAAGTGCAATTTGTTATTGTGTGCTCCTGCCACATGCAGAATGTGAGGTCGGTTTGTACAAAACACACCATATTAAGTGCAGGTTGCGATAAACTAGGGTGCTAACTGTATGATTAATTAAGCAGAATTTAAGAGTAACAGAATTTTCACTCTACTCAACTATAAATGCAGAATTGTCACTCAGTTCAATTATCAACACAGATTGGCTACCCGTCCACCTTTGTAGCTTGATAGATGTGTTGTAACTAACTGCAAAGATACTGTGCTTACTCTGCAGTTAAAAACAGTTCTGTAGTAATTTAGGGGAACGATTAATTTATTTAAAGGTCCACTATGTAAGATTCAACCACCTGAATGTCCCTCACTTTTTAAGCATGTATTAGAACTTGTGGTAGCCGTCAGGTGCACATAGCATACTTGCAAGTATTTACATTCTCACACATTTTTTCTTTTTCTCTGCTAAATAGTAAGTATGATCCTACATTTTTCAAAATTTGGGTTCTCAAACTTGTTAGCCAGCACCAGCAAACACTGATTCCTCTTCTTTCTTCTTCCTTGTCCTTCTTTCTTTTTCTTTGTCATCCTTCCGGTGCTTCCTTCCAGTATAAAAACACAAAGCACTGAAGGCGCTCTCTAGAGGTTTGTCCGTTCTGGCCTACTGTAGCAGCACAACATGGCAGCTCCGTAGAGGTGGACCCGCTCACTATGTAGATATAAAGGGCTCATTCTAAACTTACAAAACCACAACAATAATCATATCAGCAAACATCCTTTGAGGCTGATCAGGATTGTGACTTGTTTATGATTACTTATGATGGTTAATATAGACCACAGCGTGTTTACAGACTTGGGTGCTCTAATGTTGAGAGAGTTCGTAGACTCATTTTTATATATTCAGGATGGTCCATAGGCAATGGATATTTGGTGTACACAGACCTGGGGGTTGAACAATGCATCACTAGCCAGCTTAAGTGAGGTCATAAGTTTTCCTTTTGGGAATTCAAACGAGGCAGCAAACCAGCTGCAACAGGTCTAGCTTGGCTGTGAAACAAAGAAACTCTAAACATGAGCTGGGACTTCTCCATGCATGCTTAACAGCGTCTCTGTGATGGTTTTGAAAGACTTGGTCACAGCAACAAAACATCACTGTTGTAAAACGTACAGTCATGTCACCTTATCTTGTGTCAGCTTAACAGAGTTGCAGCATCATCAATATGCTGGGCCCCCCCCCCATACTCACAAGGATGCTTTAATTAAGTACTATTGTTTTGTAGTTTTACTGTATTCCAGATGAAGTCACAGTACACGTTTCGTGACAAAAGCCGACTAATACCGGTTGTGGAACCAGCAGAGGAGATGAATGGAATAAGTCACAAATAACATCCTTTTACTCTACAGGCAGTAGAACCCTCCTTTTCTTCCAGAGCTCCCCCGACTCTACCACACATGCTGCCTGACTTAAGCTCACTCATAAAGTTTATGTTCACCTCATATAAAAAGTGCTCAACCAACCATGCTTCTGAGCAGTGTGCTTTTATAGACAACACCTATCGAGGATGCTGTAATGTAGGGCACACAAAGGTGGTTTACTTCCCTTTGATCTGAGCTAAAGTGGGCTTTGATATGCTGTTTAAGGCACCGCTTGGTCTCCAATGAAAGTATTCATTATTTCTGCAATCACTCATTTGAATTTATATGTTTCCCATGAAGCCCTTTATTGGCAACATTTAACTACTCTAGTAAATATACACAAATGCATGCAAGCTCACCAATTAAACACATTGAATGAATTAAGTCACTAGCTTATGGGATGTATTTAGGGCATCAAACTGCTGCATGAAGTTAAGCTTGGCTTTTTCAACCACATGCTTGGAGGAAATTACCCTGTGTGGGTTAACCTTAAATGGTTTGCTTATTTTAGGAAGTTAAATGTCATAAAATGTCTTTGGATTTCAGGCACAATGAAATTCACATTTAAAGGTACAGCGGATGAAAAACATCACAGTAAAAAGAGCTTTGGAATGGTTTGTATTTTGGGAAAGTGTTCTAAAACATGGATTGGGACTGTTCATTTAAAAGTTATCATTTTTTTTTTATATTCTCTGGAGGACACTGAAGGCAAATCATAAAAATTTGGAATTGCATATTGACAAACCACAAAGCTTCTGGGAGAATGTTCTTTGGACTGATGACATGAAACTGGAGCTTTTTGGCAAGTCACATCAGCTCTATGTTCACAGACACAAAAATGAAGCATACCAAGAAAAGATAACTGTACCTACTGTGAAACATGGAGGAGGTTCAGTTATGTTCTGGGGCTGCTTTGCTGCGTCTGGCACAGGAGTTTTGAATCTGTGCAAGGTACAATGAAATCTCGAGACTATCAAGTCATTCTGGAGCAAAATGTGCTGCCAAGCATCAGAAAGCTTGGTCTCAGTCGCAGGTCATGCGTCCTCCAACAGGATAATGACCCAAAACACACAGCTAAAAACACCCAAAAATGGCTAAGAACAAAACGTTGGACTATTCTGAAGTGGCCTCCTATGAGCCCTGATCTAAATCCTATCGAACATTTGCGGAAGGAGCTGAAACATGCACGCCCTTCAAACCTGAGACAGCCGGAGCAGTTTGCTCACGAAGAGTGGGCCAAAATACCTGCCGACAGGTGCAGAAGTCTCATTGAGAGTTACAGGAATCGCTTGATTGCAGTGATTGCCTCAAAAGGTTGTGCAACAAAATATTAAGTTAGGGGTACCATCATTTTTGTCCAGGCCAGTTTCATTAGTTTGTTTGTTAGAATAGTTCTGTTGGACCACGATTCAAAAGCAATGTCTGATTTTCATTTGTTAATTTTCAGTAAATTGTTAAGTATTATTCCTTTTGTCAGTTTCAAGTTATTTCAGTGATCATTGTGGGTTTTTCTTTCTGTAACGGAAGGATACCAACAATTTTGTCCACGTGTGTAGCTGTCCCAAGAACATATAAGTCACATCCCAATGCACCCTTGGTAAAATGGACATAACGAGAACACTTCCGGATATTTGATCTGAACTTGGCTAGATGCGGACTTTGAATTGGAGCAGTGCTTCCGCTGTGGCTGATGACATTTCACAAGTCCACAAGAACACAAGTACAGAGAAGAACACAAAGAAATGGCTCTTGATTTCATCTGACTGCTGAAACCATGGTCCTCAAAAAGCTTACAAACCAAGCATGGTGTCATTGTCAAAAGGTATTTATCAGGAGAGGGGTACAAAAGAATCTCCAAAACATGAGCTCTAACATGCAACTCCTTTAGATTGATTGTTTAAACATGTAATAGGTCTGAATTCTACTCCTGGTCTGAGCCCTGGGTTTCACCTGTGAACACTGAATTTGATGTTGAAAAGGATAAACCAATATAAAGACCAGAGTGCTGTCTATAGGAGGAAAGTTTAGAAGCTGAGTAAAGAGGGAAAACTGATCAGAGACATTGCATGATCATTGGGCATAGCCAATACACCAATTTGAAATGTCCAGAAAAAGAAAGAAACCACACTTCTGTTCCAGAAGACCTGGAACAGGTTGACTAAACATTTCTGAAAACCTATTAATGTTTTCTAAAAACTTTTTTATTTTTAAATGGTGAAACTCTTTATAGATGCGTGTGATAATGTACTCTTCTGTAAAGGTACAGCTGCAGTCAGAAGTTTACAGAGATATGAAGGACAGGGCAATATTGGGCTTTCAATGGCGTCTTTCAACTGTTCGTTTTCTAGGGGAGAATGATTGTACAGCATATATCTGTTCCAGAAAAAAACAAGAATTTGGTGCACATGTTTTAATTTATTTTGGGTTTTCTGAAATCAAGACAGGCTCAAGACAAGTTATAATAGCAATCATGACTAACTACAGCTGGTAACTTCTCTGCGCCAACAAAAAAAGTGTTTATTTGGCAGGACTCATTGGATTGACCAACACACATTACAGTGGGAAAGTCCATGGAGCTCAGATGTGAGTCTGAGAGAAATTTACACAACTCAGGAGTCATTTATGAACAACTGCAGATTCCAAGATCATTAGTTCAATAGTACAAAAGTACAAGTTATTGGGAGGTGTACCCACTTTGCCAAGGCAATTTGATGGAAGAAGACCCAAACGGTCACCATCAGCTGATAGGAAGTTGATTTGGATGGTTAGGAACAACCCAGGAACCATCAAGGCACAGGCCTGCCATGAACTGGAAGCTGCTGGAATATTGTCTACAGTCAAGTGAGATTTACAACACCATGGACTGAGAGGCTGCCGTCCAAGAAAGAATCCACAATTTCAAGCTCGACTAAAGTTTGCAGCTGAGCATGTGAACAAAGAAAAGGCCTTCTGGAGGAAAGTTTTATGGTCAGATAAGACAGAGTTTGAGGTGCTTGGCCACAGTGACCAGAGGAACACTGTAGCAGCTGTTAAGCATGGTGGTGGTACCATCATGCTCTGGGGTGCATGGAACTGATGGAATGAAGGACCTGAGAATTCTTCAGCATAACCACAAATCTTCAGCTATATGGTGAAACTTGGAGACAATTGGGTGTTCCAACATTGCAATGACCCCAAACACACATCAAAACTGGTCAAAAAAGGTTGGGAAGGGCGGTGTGAATGTGTGAGGCAGGAGTTGCTTAGTGAGTCTCGATCAGCATATATATAAAAATGAGTGTGATTTCCCAGACTCCCACAAGGAATTACCATTCTTTTTGTAAATAAAAATGACATGATATAGTCAAAGTTTCGACTCTACAGGTCGATGGATCAGCATTAGGCTTGCAAGGTTCAGTATGAGTTTAACCAGTAGATGGGATTTTGAGCCATTTTCAATCCATACAATGCTGAGTTTTTTAAAAATGAAAATTTTGTCAATATTTACACCAACATTGAGGTGTGTCACAGTACAGTCTTATTTCATTTACAGTTCAAAAAACACATTTACGTGTGGAGTACCTCTTTAACACTTATGCAACCACGTTATTGTAATTTTTTTCTTTTTGTTATAGCTTTGCTTCATTTTTTCACATCTCAAAAGCCTGCAATTTTAATAGGGATGTGTAGACTTTTTATGTCCACTGTACATTAAAACAAGAAAAAATAAGAGGTGAGGAATAGAAAACCTTAAATTAATTATTGATAAATGTTTTCTACTTGTCATAAAACCTTTTGTGTAAAGAAAAAAAAACAATGAAAAGATAACACATACTGTATGAAATGTCTGCTTGCTTTGCTTGTACAGTAATTCTGACAGTCACATCAGCATGTGTACAAGATGTAGAGGCCATTAACAGAGGATGTGGTGGGAACCCTGAACTCGGGCACCTCCTGTAACACAACGCCCTTTGTTTCATTCCACCATGCTTTAGTACTGCACTGATAAACCCACTCACCACACAGGGAACTGGAATAATCTGGTTTAAACTGCTTGTGGTTGGATCTGGGGTGCATACAGACAACCACACACACACACACACACACACACACACACACACACACACACACAGAGACACACAGACACACAGACACACAGACACACAGACACACAGACACACAGACACACACACACACACACACACACACACACGTAATGCAAAACTAAACAAATTGAATGGGCTTGGTTCATGCTTGGTTAAGAGTGAACTGAAAGCCTGAAATAATAAATGGTGTTTCACAATTGCATGAATCTTAAAGCTTCAGGCTGTCCACCAAAGACAGGGGCGTGGCATTAACCAGGAAGTAGTGATAAATTGACTTTTAGTGTCACCTCGTTTGAGCAAGCTGATGAAGACCTGCACTGCCGCCATCAGAAACAGCCTAATAAAATTATTTTAAGTGAATTGTTAGAATGAATCATACCATCAGCATAAATGCTAGTTAGCCACAGTTTGTTTATTTGCTAATGCTAAGGTTTTTTTTTTTTTTTTTTAAATAATTTTGCTCATGATAAGCTGAACACTCATAAGTGATAAACTTAATAAAGATGCGTAAAGAAGCTTTCAGGAGTGTATAGCAGTGTCTCTTTTACCCTCTGGCTGCGTGGACTTGCTGGGCTCGTTGGGGACTTCGACAACCTTGCAGTCGGGCTCTGACTTCTCGGGACGTCATCGGCTGAAAGAAGGAAAATCCAGACAATCCATTGACCATCAGGACAATGGGACATGTAGTAAAGTTTCCAACATTCTTCCTCTGTGAGTGTGAAAGTTTCATGATTACCTGCCACAGGTGATTTTGACCTGAAAATGCCAGAGTTTCTGGGGGCAATGGACTTAATAGGAGCTGACGGCTTTGATGATTTCATCTTACACTCTGAGACAGAGACAGAATGAACACATGAATGCAAACTGTCAACATGAGGCACTATTTACACAAAGAGAAAACTGGCTTTTTATTGGCACATTACAGAAAACTGGATTTTTTTGCTGTTGATAGCTACTGGAGCTGTCAAAGGATGAAGACACAAAATTAACTCAAGCACTTCCTGCATGTTAGAATCAGTAATGGAGGATGTACACTGTCATGACACCAGATAATCAACCAGTCACTGATCCTTAGTTCTCCAATTTCCACTTAGGCCAGCTGTGTTCGTGTGTTTCGATATCTTACCATTAACAAATGCAGCAGCCGAGGCTTTCCCCGCGTGTCCGATTGCAGCATCGTCCTGCGCGTAACGGAACTTCTCGAGACCGCATGCAATAAACACGTCATCATCACCAAAAAAGTCCTGCAGGCTCGTCAGCTACAGAGACACAAAGAGAAACTCGGTCAAAATCCTGCTATAGTATAGAACAGCGAATCACATATCATCACGAACAATTGCGTTATCACTTTTGGACCATTAAAATCCCCTTTACCTTCATTTACATTACAGAATTTTTACAATTCCAGCTTCAGGAGTGATTTAATAGCATCTCATCAGTCGCTCTGTTTGAACTATTTTGTGTCATGATCTGGCACTTTAAGATCGATCACATGGACATTTCTGAATTTAGCTCAATATTTCAACACCACCGTGACACAAAATGGCTTCCGCACTTGTAAATCACCTTCTTGAGTCTGGTTCCACTCAAGGGTTCTTTCTCATATTGGCGTTTTTCCTACACAGTGTATAGTTCCACAATAAGATGACTGAGGTGGATTATTAAAAAAAGACCTACTGACAGGTGCAGTTGCAATGAGACACCAACAGATGCTGATAAAATACAGGAGGGGATACACACACACACACACACTTCCGTCTCGCCTAGGAACAAATAAGTCTTTCAAGGATTCCCCTCCTTCCCTGCAGTAAAAAAATGTGTGGCATACAAATGAGCTCTGGTCTCCCACACACACACACACTCTCACTATCACACACACACACACACCCACCCTCACACACCCACTCTCACACATGATG
>JAQMYM010004286.1:0-14409 GCA_030014255.1 Parauchenoglanis ngamensis | reverse complement strand
GATCTGTTGGGTCGGTAGGCGAACTGGAGCGGATCTGTGGTGCCAGGGATGAAAGAGGAGATGATGTTCTTCAGCAGTCTCTCAAACACCTTCATTACCACTGAAGTAAGTGCAACCGGCCGGTAGTCATTCAGGCATAAGGGCTTGTTATTCTTGGTCATGGGGACGATGGTGGATCTTTTGAAGCACGAGGGGACTACGGACTTCGCCAGGGACTCATTGAAGATGAAAGTGAACACTCCTGCTAGCTGGTCAGCACAGCAACGCAGCAGTCGGCCGGTAATGCTGTCTGGACCTGCTGCTTTCTTAGTGTTCACCCTCCTCAGCGCCGCTTGGACGTCGTGCTCCGCGATACTGATCACACGATCCTCGCTGATGACATCATCGTCCTCCGTTGTCAGGCTGCAGTTAACACTAGCCATCTGGCTAAGCTCGAAACAGGCGAAGAACTCATTCAGCTGATTGGCGAATGCAGAGTCGTCGTTGATCGTCGCGGTGTCCTTGCCTTTATAGTCCGTGATTGTATGCAGTCCATACCACATGCTCCGTGAGTCACCCTGATGGAAGTGAGACTCTACACGTTCCTGATACCGACATTTGGCATCTCTCACTACGCACCGAACGCTGTATGACGCCTCTTTGTCGGCACTCATATCACCAGTGTCGAGACTTAATCGCTCATAACCAGAAAATGATAGAGAAAACTAACAGAACAAACTATCTCTTTATCATCATATACTGGGGATTGTTAAATCAGCCCAGTATCTATAGTATCCATGCTATATCTATACTTCAAATATTCTTGAGAGTGGCATGGTGGTGTGGTGGTTAGCACTGTCACCTCACAGTGAGAAGGTCTTTGGTTCGATCCCAGGGTCACCCAGGGCACCTTTCTGTGCGGAGTTTGCATATTCTCCCTGTGTATGCGTGGGTTTCCTCCGGGTGCTCTGGTTTCCTCCCACAGTCCAAAGACATCAAAGACATGCAGATTAGGTCAACTGGCTACACTAAATTGTCCATAGGTGTGAATGTGAGCATGTATGGCTGTTTGTCTGTGTTGGCCCTGTGGTGGACTGGTGACCTGCCCAGGATGTACTCCGCCTCTCGCCCGAAGATGCTGGGATTGGCTCCAGTTTCCCCGCGACCCAGATGGATAAAGCGGTATAGATAATGGATGGATGGACGGAAGTTTGGACATACCTTCTAATTCAATATTTTTTTGTTACTTAAAAGACATCATGTCTTAAAGTAATGATGGACTGCCATATCTCTGTACTTAGTTGAGCAGTTTTTGACATAATATGGATTACTACATTTGTGGAATAGGGCTATTCACTGTATACCAGCACTACCTCAACACAGCACAACTGATGATCTCAAACACATTAAGAAAGCAAGAAGTTCCACTAATGAACTTTTGACAAGGCACAGCTGTTAACTGAACAGTATTCCAGGTGTCTACCTCTTGAAGCTGGTTAAGATAATGCCAATAGTGTGCAAAGCTGCAAGGTAAATGCTGGCTACTTTGAAGAATCTAAAATATGAAACATTTTGTTTTTTAACAATTTTTTTTTCACATAATTCCATATATGTTCCATGTGTTATTTCATAATTTTGATATATTGACATCAGTATTGTTCTACAATGAAGAAAATAGTCAAAATAAAGAAAAACCTATGAATGAGTAGGTGTGGCCAAACCTTTGACTGGTACTGTATCTTATCTTGGAATAGGCTCCCGATCCCGCACAACCGTAACCTAACCAGGATGAAGTGGCTACTGAAGAGAAATGAATGAATGTATGATTTGAGTTTTCCCATCTCTCCTCTTCTTCTCTTCGCACACTTCCTAGCATTTCACACCACATCTCTGCTCCAGTTCTCCCACACACACTCTCATACACATATACTTTCCCAAGCATAGCAGCATGTTTTCATATATATTAAATGGATCATAAACTCATATTTACAGTTTACTCACATTACATAAACACATAAAACAGTAGCATATAATCTTAGCACAAAGAGCAAATATAACCCTCAAGTGAGGGAAAGGAAGCACACCTAATTCCTCAATTTTATATATTTTGCCTACAAAAAAGCCATTTCTCTACCTCACTCTCCCGCTCCCTTTATTTGAATTACATCAATTTTGTGTGAATGCTTTAGACATTATAACAGCTTAGTGAGTTATACCTCACCCCACATGTTTATAACTGCACAGTGCACATAGCTCATAATAATAGCACACATAGAAGAGCCATACTGACATTTACTGTGGTGCTAAAGGGCAGGGTATGGTATGAGTATGGTTTTATGCAACAAGTATGCTCTGTATCTCCGTGTGTGTGTCCGGTTTTTCTGAGAATGGTATGTTTCAGCAGACGTACAGGATGTTAAGACTATAAGTAAGATGTATATATTGTGTGGGTATGGAAATTCTGTTTGGGCTGAACAATATCCCACTGTAGTAATGTGTGATAATTCACAGATTTTAAACAGTCACACAGTTAAATGGGTCAGTCGTTAACATTAGACAGCAGCTCTTTGTTTTCCTGTGGTTTCTCACTCATTCATTCATTTTGTGTGTGTGTGTGTGTGTGTGTGTGCATGTGTGTGGTTCTCATTCAAAGGCGTTGACTCACCAAACATTAGTATGACATTAAATAGCTTAGAATGTCATTCAAGACCTTTTTATCATACGTTTTGGCCGCCAGGTGTGTGTGTGTGTGTGTGTGTGTGTGTATTTGTGTGTTAGCAGGATTATATATTATCTGCCCTCTGCTCTGATTCTGATACAGACCAGATCTCACCATAATCCTTATTTTATTTTAGATAAATAATGTCTGCATGCTTTCTTGCTCTTTCTCCCACCTCTCATGCTCACACAGATACCCTATAACTTTTTACATCTGATTCTTTGCTAAAGTAAAGGACTATGAATATTTGCCCCTAGATCCACCAATCCCCCAAGCTATTACCTCGCTGACCTCTCCAGATGTGACCATTTTCCTTCCCAATCAACCACTAAATCTCCCCGAAGCTCAGTACGACCCCAAATCCCAAACGGCAAGCCTCCAATGTATCCTAATAACCCCAGTGACTCCTCACTAACACCTACAGTCCACACTGCAGCCAGATGTGCACTCAGGTGAGTGACTCAAACCAAAACAAAAAAAAGGAATAAAAAAATTAAAATTAAAATATTACATGTAAATGTTACGTGTACGGTACTTAACTGAAATAGATCTTATTATTTTTGACATTTAAAATTTCAGAAATTAATTTTGTAAGAGAGACATACGATCAGGAGTATCTTTTCAGGTAATACGGGTAATGTTAGCATTTTGATAATGTTAGCATGATTGATAATGCTAAGTTAGGTATCCTTCAGAAACGACACTGGGGGTATACAGTAAATATTGGCTTAGCCCATAACCTAGGCCAAACCTAACATTAGCCAAACCCTAAGCATAACCCAGTCCTTAACCTAGGAGAAACACATACTGCATCCTTAACCTTAGCTCTAACCCAACCCTAACTCTAGTCCAGCTATTTTCTAAAATATTACCGTACCATAAATGTTAACCTGTCATAATATTTTTCTCCCTGTGGGAAAACCTACACAAACACCGCCACCTGCTAGCTAGGATCCAGCTCACTAGCAAAATGTTTGATAAATAATAAAGGTCATTACTAATAATATGAAAATTTTTACATTCATATTAAACTTTCAGTGAGAACTTTTTTTTTATCAAGTTAGCTGACACAGCTCCATTTCCCCTCTGACGAGTCACTCAGGTGTTTGGAAGCTGCTATGCTGTCCATATATTAAATATACAGCACATCCATGATGTATAGCCACAAGAAGTCTTAAAATACATGACAATCTATATAAATCCCAACCTCTTTTCCCCCTGACACACACCTACACTCTCCAGCCTGCCATTAGCCTGCTTCCTGTCAAAAATCTGGGCTCATTGCCCCAAAACCTCAATGCAAACACCAGCTCCCTTTAACTAAAGCCCCCCCAGACATGCACACATACACACATACACACACACTTTACAGCCCCAAGCTAATTTCCCATTTCCATGTGGCGTCTGAGCTTAATCCTCCAGCACTGGCTCCCTAGAAAACACACACACACACACACACACACACACACACACACACACACACACACACACTAAGGACTAAGGAACATGGTATACATAATATAACAGGCACACATACACACACAGTTAACCTGCTGGCATGGACATTTATAGATGTGAGCAGAGAATTGCTCTTTGTGCTGCCAAACAATTTACCACCTATTTACCACCAATTACCGAGTCTGACCAGCCACTAAATTTTTACAATTTATAGCACACTCAAACACACATACACACTGCTGTGCATACAGGAGCACACACACAGGTGCAAATGCTGCATATGCTGTACAGAGTGGCATGTATACACACACACACACACACACACACACACACACACACACACAGACGCACACACATGGACTCATGAATAAAAACAATAAAATGGTGTGCAAACAGGCAGGCTTTTAGTGCATGCACAAAATGTAGACGCACTGACACACACACCCTGTCGAAAATCTCTGTATCCATTTCACCATTTTTCATGATTACAGCTAGTGAAACCTGGAAAAAATTGTTTCCACTTAAATTGGCCGTAAAACATTAAGAGCGGTCGATCCATAGGTGCCTGGTTTTTCCCAGCATTTCATACAGCCAGAAAGAGCCAATCATTTCACAGCTTACTAAGTGACCACTAACAAGGGTCACAGAGTCAAAGGTTAAACCCACATACCCACCTCTCAGGGTGTTGCATTACTTACAGAGAAGGAGACAGGGAGATGGGGAGCTTGAGCTGAAAGACACAGACTGAATGAGCTTAGGGGATTTAGGCAATTTAGGCTGCATCAATAGAAGCACAGAATCAAAATGAACCAGCTCCCTTTGAAAACGAGGGCTTGCCTTCAAAGTGTTTCATGACATTTTAAACGAATGAAATAAAAAATATCTACAAATGTCCATAGGTCTGAGGTTTTGTGTTTTATACTTTTGAAATGCTTTTACGAAACATAAGGACCATTCTTTCTTACCCACAAACACTTAAATGTTAATATGGCAGTGTAAAGACCAACATCTGTTTCTGAAAAGAAAGGACTTAAGAATTGATGGAACAAAAAATGCTCAAAGTTTTAAAATCATGCAACTGTAAAATTTCTATGCAATCATGCCACTAATAATGGGGAAAAAAATGTCTTTTCCATTATGTAGAAATAAGAGACAGTTTTCTTCATTTGTGACGTGTCATGATGTAAGAAAATAGTGGATGAGGAGTAGCTAAAGACATCACAACATGAAGTAAAGTTTGTTCTGTTATCAGGATACAAGGTCATGCATTGTCTGGCTTCTACCATAGTCACATTTTAGCATTTTTTTTTTAAATAACAGAGTTTTTAAAAATGTTTTTTATAACTGAATCCTAATTAAAATGCCACGAACATATCAAACTCTTTGTTATAATTAAGATACCATGAAACTATCAACTCTATAACATATTATTTTCATTTATCCAGACTAACAATTGCAGAGAAAACATAGGAACCATATTAAATAATCTCTGTCTATAATAGAGGTCATTTAAATTCATTGGCACTATAAGACACTAGAACAGTGTTAGATTCCCTCATGACATGAAATTGAACACAATATACCTTAAGAAACAACAGAACAATGAAAACAAGATGAATTAGTGTAGTCTGAACTGTTATTATGCTCCATGTCATAATGTTCCACGGTTTTTACAGAATATGCTAGCTGGAACACTGACTGGTACAATTAGGTTTTTATAATTAGTTGAATTATCTATGTTCTAAAATGACAAATCTCATCATATCTAATAAATATAGCTTGGTTAGGTGTTCTAATTTGGGTAAGTATGTACTTTGGTTGATTATGTAAATTTCATGTACACATAGTATTTGCAGTGAAAGCTAAAAATGTGGACCTTTAGTTATGCTGTCTGCCATACAATATCCACCTCTTTCTGCTGAAAAAAAAAACCCCACTATGCATTCTTTTAACTTAATGAAAGTTAAAAGGAAGGCTCAATATCATTCAAATTGACATTAACCCAGAGAATAACCTTCACACCTGTAGGCAGGTTTTCATCGAGTGAAACATATTCATTAACATATTTGTATAGTGCAGAATGAAGCAACTGAAATACTACAGATTTTAGCAATCTAACGACCACCTGGCAACCAACCAGTAAGCAACAGGATGCTAGAGAAGTGCCTGGTTGTCTGCTTGGAGAACAAACAAGCCCTGTTAGTGCAGACCAGACAGAGTCCAAAGATACCAATAAGGGAAAAATGCTAGCATACCATTGTTAAATGCCAGTCACTGTGCAACCTTCAGTCCGCAGTTTGTTCACCATTAATGACAAAGCAAAAAAAAAGTTACAGGCAATTGCTTAACACTGCCAGAAATATCATAATTGAGAAATGAAACTGTTGAGAAATGAGATGTCATAAGAGCAACGGATGGGACAAATTAAAGGAAAAAATATTGGAACCTAATGGGAAAAAATGTGTTATGCTGTGGAGGAGAATTTGCTGCCATGCTTTGACTTTGCTTGTCCCCTTGCTTAGAGCAATTTATCACTGCAAATCAATACTAAGTTCTTCTGACTGATTACCTTGATTCTATGATGAAACATTTCTATCCTGATGGGAGTCGTCTCTTCCAGGAGGACACAGCTCATCCACAATACACAATGGCTCTGAATGGTTCACTGGTTTTAAAAAGATTATATAAATCACCAGATTTCAACCAAGTTGAACAGAGATTTTGAAGCACTCTGTCCCATCATTAGAAAACCAGTTGAGGATCTATCTTTTGAAAGAATGGAGGGCAGTCAGAGTACATTGTAGAATCTATGCCAAGGTGCATTGAAGCTGTTCTCCTGGTATTTAGATGCTCAGTACGTTACTAAGACTAAGTTGGTTTGTTCTTTAAATCTTTTTAAAAGTAAAACAAAGCAAAAGCACATGCCAGAGCAGGATAAATTAATGACAAACAGGTGAAATAGGAAAAACATGTCATATTTATGGTACAAGTCTTTACGCATTCTGTTAATGTGAAACTCTTTACCTGTTTACTGTATTATTTACATTATCACTACGCTAGATTGTATGTTCAAAAAGTCATAAAAGTGCAGTAATTCTTGGAGAAATTACATCATGTCAAATGAATTCAGTTTCATGAGGTTCCAGGATTTTGCACAAAGGTCATAGTTTTGGCAAAATACACAGTCTGTTTATTCCTTGTTCTATAAAGTATGTGGAAGGACCAACGTAGAGTACGTGTGTGTGATTTATGCCGCGTTTGAGGTGGTCTCCATTGTGTGACCTCACGAAGAGAGCACCAAAGCAAAGCCTGCCAGATTCTTCCAAATCCCCTTGAGGACTCGCAAATCTCCCTCTCTGGTGGCTTGCTATTGTAAATGTGTCTTCGCTAGGGAGCGATTTAGTAATAGACGTGTCTTCACTTGGCCGTTTAGACTAATCCTATTCAGGCGTATACACGCACCTCCTGATTCCAAAGTCCGTGCCCTTTGAACTTTGCCCATCAAGCTCATTTCTCATATGTGAAGCATAGTGGACAACTGAACTAAATCAAAATTTTCTCTTTACACAAAACAAGGCTTTAAAACATATTGGAGGTACAGAGATGGTACTCGTTCACTCTTTCTTTTATCTTTTCTTCCTTCTCTCTCTTTGAGGACAAATCCATTAGCTGGAGCATCTATATAACATAAACACAAGGCATTCCCAACATTAACACAAACACTGCCGAAACATTTACACAGCAATAAAAATATTATCTCTGCCTTTAGCTAGTTAAAAAAAATCCATGCAAAGGTTTAAATAAGGAATAAAACATGACATGGTGTGCTGTTATAAGGATATATGTGGTGTGATGCAGAGTTACTGTTATAACCCTGAAGTTCTTTAATTTCCAGTAACAGATTGTTCTAAAGAGTTTTATTCATCTTATACCACAGCATCTTGCCAACAATTTCATTTTTTTTATTTATTACTGAATCACGTCTCACACTTTTAACCCGTAGCTATATTTAATGTTATGGAATGGGTAGAAGACAAGATTATTAAGACTGCCGTCTTATTCTAAAGAAAATTCAAAATTGCTGCATCTTCTGTTCTGAAACTTATTGACTGTTACAAAGTGTGACACTGAAGAGTCCTTCCATAAATATTCAGTAAATGTCTCCTCATAGAAGCTTTTTCTTCTTCTTCTTCTAAATGATTATATGTTTTTTATTGTTAAATAACATGTTTTTTATCCAGGATCTTCCATACAATTCCCTGTGAATGAGTTGTTACTATAGAAACAATTACGTAGTAGAATGAGTCATTGATACATAGTAAATCTGCTATGAATCACAATAAGCACTATTGTCAAACATGCAGTACTGAAAATTAATCCTCACCAGTCAGATTTGAGAATTCAACACCAATGTGGTCTAAGTGCGTTTATACAGAGGCATGGTCATAACGTGGAAAATGACATCTGAACAAATAGGATCCCATCTGTATAAGATCAGCGAGCTGTTTTCCATGTGGTGTGTTTGTGTGTATTGCCTAAGTGGCTTTGCTCATTTTTCTTCATTGCTTTGAGTTATCTTGTACTCATCAATCTTTTCCATGTAGAAACAGAAAAGCGGGTGAGAGGTCAATGGATAAATGATTCTTTAGCATGTGCCTGCACCCGAATCCCCCCACCCACACCGCCACCCTCCACCGCCACCACTGCCAGTTCACCAACGAAAATAAAGAAAGTGTGTGTATGGGTATGTGCATCTACAACTATTAGTTCATCCTGCAGTATATCACACATACACACACACTCACGCACACACACACATATATATATATACAGACGCATGCATTCACATCTTGTAATATCTGAGATAAGAACCCACTGGTGAGTTTATTCAACATGGCTGAGGGGCCATGCAGTGGCTTAATTACAGATCATTATCCTTTCAGCACAGCATCAGGGTAAGTAAGTAAGGCTATAAGACAGACAGAGAGGGAGTGAATGTATATTTAAGCTATGTGGTGCTCGCTTATAATTCTGACCAACCAAAAGATCAGATCCATTTACAAACTATAGAATACACACACATACAGGGACCCCCCCCCAGGCTCACCCATATATTATATACACATATATAAATAAACCCAGTCTTTCTCCCTTTCACACATAATAATGTATCTGATGGCTATTCTCTCTGCTAAATAGATTATTTGAGTCTGGAAGTCATTTGCTGCTGCTGGAGGCACAAGGTGTGTCTACTGAGTAAGCAGGGCTTCAACATGCTTTGAGTAAGAGTGTGAGAAAGAAAGAAGAGAGGCAGAAACAGAAGAAGAGAACAGATAGCTCTAGAGGATCAGCATGTTTGTTAGAGGGAATAACTACTCCATTTGATGTTGATGATTGGATGTTCACATGATTTTTTTTTCTTTTAAAAGCCCAGTTTGATCCCCCCCCTTTTTTTTTTTTTGAAAGATGTGATTTTATTCACATAAATTTTGAAATTCTCATTTTTTTCCGCATCCAAAGTTGACCTGTTCATTTAGAAATACTGAATTTTGTGCTTTTTGAAATGTCCAGTTTTGTCCTACTACTTTTTGAATGCCCAATTTTGACCCATTCCTAACATATGCATAGTTAATTTTTTTCACATTATTTAGAAATGCACAATTTTGTCTTATTTTTTTTATCCAGAAATGCCCAATTTTGCCTTGTTCCTTTAAAAATGCACAATTTTGTCTTTTGACTACATTTTGACTACTTTTTTCCCTGTAGTTCTACTAATTTTTGAAATACCTAATTTTGGCCCCACCATTTTCTAAAATCTCAAATACTTTCTTTTAATTGCCCATTTCATCCTTTACCACCCAATTGGGTCCCCAACACTTTCTAATACCTCAGTATTGGTTATTAAATGTTAAAAGTTCCCTACATTGGGTCTGTCCCCACAAAATCCACTTGTCCAAAAAATTCAAAAAATTTAAAGTTGTTTTATTGGATATTCTAAATCTACCATTAATTATCTTTAAAATAGGGGGTCATTTGTCAGATTTGATGCAGCCAATTCAGAGGAATTATCAAAAATGTTTAAGGTATCATATTCTTAATAGAAAATCAAGTTAATAGAAAATCAGCTGGAAACTTTGATGCATAAATTGACATTAATGCAAAGCAACCCGATTGTTATCACATTTAGACATATTCGTAGGTGTTTTACAGTATAATATTTTGGTGATGGATGCATTATAGATTAAGGAATGCATTTTATGATGAACTCTTGTTTCGAATCACTATACCTCAGAATGAACTTTTGCAACACTGGACAAATTTTGTGGTCACACACCCTATATTTTGAAATTCTCAGTTTTGTCTCCACCACGCTTTGTTATGTCATCTTTTAAAATCTTTCCATTGCAGAAAATCATGAGCTATCATATAATGCCACTTGAAAACCTAAAAATCTGAATGGTGTTGGTTTTGCTTGGTGATCATGGTGTCTATAATAAAATAACTGATTCTCTTCTATGACAAACCTTCAGAACCTCTTACTTTTATTCATTTTTATTACTTTATTAATTTATTTAGCAATAGTCGGCAGTTATGATATTACAGAAATTTTATGTACATATATAACCTAAGGTTTCCATAATAACAAACAGTTTAAAAAGCATGCAGTATCACACTCTTTTATTGAATTTCCTTTTTTTCTCTAATGGGAACTCAGTGAAAAGTGTATGCAGGCAAAGTGATACAAGCCAAAGCAAGTATAGATTTCCAAACTGTCCATCATCATGGAGAAAGAATGGTTTGAAAATGGGCTGTACTTGTGTGCTAAGATAATTAAATATGGCACATAGAAGCAAATTCTTTTCCTACACATGAAGCCAAATCTGCTTGTAAAATCACAGCAATATCTATATAAATAACAGATTAAAATGAGCAGACACTTGAGATTGTTAAAGAACAGAAGGCTAGGTATTTTGGAATGGTGATTTTCTCATGCGATGAGAGACAGTGCGAAAGTTTGAAATACTGACATTGTCAATTAAAGATGCAAGTCTTTTTACACCAGAGATAATTTTCAAATTTTCAAATACTTTTTCCCTGCTCTCATCCTTCTGTCTAATCATTTTCAAAGCAAAGTACTACAACTTGCCAAAATCATGATGTGATATAAAATAAACATACAGTGGAATAAAGAGAATGCATCTTGGGAAATTAGGTCAGCATGGAATATAGATTGTTTATACACTGGAAACCTGGAAAGCGCACACACACACACACACACACATGCACACGCACACACACACACACACACAGAAGCTCTCTGTAGAATATAAATGTTTCAGAGGCTGAGACATCCATATATATTTCTGTTCATTTTCAACTCTGCAGTCTTTATGCCCTAATGTAAGGACACTCAGTAAGAGTAATGTTCCTCAGCGTGAGAAGCTGCATCAAATGTGTGATTTATACAACAATCAGTTTCTCGTAAAAATGAAAAGTTTTGTTTACCTCACATACAAACTATTTTAATAACTCATAACTCAAATACAGTGACAATAAAGTAACTTAGCAGGATTCCTAACTCATAACTTTTAGAAGAGAAGACTGATTTATGTCTCTACATACAGGTACATATGTTGCTGTTGTACTGCCAAGACTGTGATTTGTCTATAGAGAAGAAAATGTCAGTTTTCCCACAACCTTTTTTTTTTTTTTACCTACTATTGCTTACTTTACCATACCTTTCTTACTTATTTATTGCCTTTGTTTATTTTATTCACTTTGGTTACCTTGTTTGCTTATTTTACATACATTTCTTACTTTACCTACCTTACTGGCTGACATTTTTTACTTTATTGGCTTAAAGCTAGGATAGGTAATTTTAGAGAAACCAGCAAGAGTAGACAAGATTTTGAACATTTCTAAACAAAAATTCCCACGCCTTCCCTTTTGCCCTCCCCCAAAGCAGCTCCTCCAAAACACATGAATGCACACTGCCTGATACTGCTGGAGTCCAAGACAGAGAGCGTTGGGTAAAGGAGTGTAGGGCTTCACTGCCATATCCAACTACATCATGTGTCATTCACATGTAAGAAAACATCTAACATTATCAAAATGAATGATATTTCGGACCGAATTAAATGATTGGAAAGGTTTCTACAGACCAGCAACTGCCACAGATGATGGATTTTTTTTTCTTTTTTATTGTCAGAGCAATTAATTTATTAACTGCTGTCAGGATATAAAGTGAATTCCAAGAAATATAACAATTTTTTTCTAAAATAAATTGCCTACCCTAGCTTTAATTAGCTAACATCCTCAATTACTTAAGTTTCATTGCTTATGCTACATACGTACTTATTTACTTATTTGTCTGCATTAGGGTCTTTCTTTCTTTCTTTCTTTCTTTCTTTTTACTTACTTACTTACTAACTTATTTTATACTCTCATAAAGTTGAAATAAGTCTAACACAGAGACATGCAGGCATTTGTCACACTGCAGTCTTAATGCCCTAGTGTAAGGACAAAAATAATGTTTTCGTGTAAGAAGATGCATCAAATGTGTGATTTATACAGCAATTGTTTGGGTTTTCTTTTCCACTTCACATTTTTCATATTTGTTCACCTCACATACAAACTCCTAACTATACTGTGACAAAATAGGATCATAGCAACAATACTAAGCCATATATCTTAGAGCAAAGTACTTGTATGATTTTTTGTATTAATCTCTACATATGAGTGCATTCAGTATATTTTGTTGCTGTTGTATTGCCAAGATAGTAATTTGTCAAGAGATTAGAAAATGCTTTATAGCATTTTACTTATATGACCTGTTTATTTTTACCTACTTGCTTAGTTACTCACTTTGTTAACCTTAATAACTTACTTTATCTTTGTTACTTATAGGTGTTACCTGATTATTTAACTCGTTTACTTGCTTAAGTTAATTACTTATTCTTTTACAATTTTTTTCTTTCTTTCTTTCTTTCATTCTTATTGATTGAGTTTAAATAAGTCTAACAAAGAGACAAACAGGCAATTTTGTTTTTTCATTTCTGACACTGCGTTTTTCATTCCCTAATGTAAAAATAATCCAAAAAACACAACACTCCTCAGTGTGAAGATGCATCAGATGTGATGAATGCTTTACACAGCAACCAGTTTCTCATAAAAATGAAAAACAACTTTGCTCAGCTCACATACATTTTAGTAACTCATAACTCCAACAGAGAAAATAAAGTGTCTTAGTGGCATTCCTAAGCCATATCTCTCAGAGTAGAGTCCAAGATCTGTATATATAGACTTATCTCAAATCTAAGTTTCTACATACAGGTACATATATCATGCTGGTGTTGGACTGCCAAGACTTCAATTTGTCAAGTGAGCAGAAAATGTTTTATAGTTTTTCCACTGGTTGGAATGACTGTATAATTTGAAAAACTTTAGAAGGCTCAGGGATTATTAAACATGCCTTGATGAATTTAAAATAGGAATGTCAACATGCCAACATATTTTCTTACATTGAATTCATTGAATTCCTTGCTCCTATAAGGAATAGACAGAATAAGTACACCTCACAAAAGCTGCAGGTGGACTCATTTTTGCCAATATACAGGTATCATTATGTTATTTACGTCTTCAGCTACCCTTAATTTAACCGAATATAAGCACATTGCAATGTTTCCTGAACAACCCCTAAATGTGTTTATTTCCTGTTTGTGAATCCTGATAACAACTACTTCACCTGTTGCTTGCCTGAGCAGACAGCAAATAGTTCCCTCTCACAATGTATGACTATACAAGGTTCAAAGTTCAAGCTTGTATTGTCTAGGATTTTCTTCCTGTGAGGGCAGGGAAACTTCCTGTACACGTCCGCTTGCATTGTTTAACTGGAGCAGTGGGATACGCCTTTAAAGTTACAACATATACAAGTACAAAGTAAAGAATTATATGAATCACACAATTCAAGGGGTGAAATCACAAATAAAAGGAAAAGATGCTGATAAAGAAGAAACAATTTTCATATAACTTTCATGATTTCTATCTAACAATGAAAAGGAAATGAGAGGGAAGTGCTTTCCATGGTGTGTTTATCATTCATGTAAAAAAAAGATTGTTTTGTGTGTATGCATTTATGTATATATTATGTATAATATTTGTGTATATATACTACCAGTCAAAAGTTTGGACACACCTTCTAATTCAATGTTTTTTTCTTTATTTTTATTACTTAAAAGACGCTTCATGTCTTA
>JAQMYM010004285.1:0-14410 GCA_030014255.1 Parauchenoglanis ngamensis | reverse complement strand
CATAGTGTACAGAGGAGGAGGAGACAGAGCTGGACAGACTAAAGGATTAAAGTGCTGCTGCATCGCTCTCTTTAGGTTGGGATGAAGCAAGAGGTAAATTTCCCCGGAGTCACTGTCAGTAGGTAGTTGTAATGTAGAAAACCGTTAACCAAAGTGAAAATAGCAATTGGTCAGTGAAAACTAAAAAAGTCATCTCAGAATTTCATTACAGAATAAACTCAGAAGCCACTGAAGACTGCATGTTAATTATAAAGATTAATATGGAAGTTATCCGTACCCACTGCACCACCACTCCAGCCTCAGCTTTCAGCGGCTATGTAAAATTATGTAAAATCTACACAGTAATAGATCCCATTATGCCCAATGTTGTACAAAATCATCTCAGAGATTCTACATTGACTTGCCAGAGTGACTTGTTATTGTAACGGTGTGTGCAGATTAATACCCAAGTGGAGGTTTATGAGGAGAAATTCCCACTTAAGGAGACAATTGGAGGGGTTGTAGGAGGGCTTCTGCTTTTGGCTCTTATTACTGCTGGCCTCTACAAGGTCAGTACAGAGATCATCAGTTTGTCTCATTTTTAAATTTCAAGATATAAATGCTCTGAAAACCTTCAGATATTCTGGGCTCAGCAATATGTTGCTTGACTTTTTTTTTTATCACTACTAGGCTGGCTTCTTTAAAAGCAACTATAAGACGATGTTGGAGGAAGCAGGAGCTGGAGCAGAAGGCACAGAGGAACCAAATGAATAGTTCTCAAAGTTTAGGTTGAATCTTATATGTAGTATAAAATGTCAGGTGTCCCTAACCCTAAGGAAAATATCAGGAGAGTATGTGGTGCTATTCTGATTATTCATAAAGACCTCACATGCTAAAGATACAACTGATTTCTTGCCTATAACTTTCCCTATAACTTGCATATAGGGAAAAATTCATTAGTAGCCATTTTGCCTTTTGGTATTCACTTGAAATTTCTCAGAGGAAATAACAACTTGCTTAGAACTTATAGCATTAACGTTTATTAAAATGTAGCTGCTGCAGCTTATAATAACATTTGCTTAAATACAAAGTCAAGTATGAAAATTGGCATGCTGCATTCACCATCATGAGGACAGGAAAAAGATGATCCGCTGTGGCGAACCCTAACGGGAGTAGCCGAAAGTAAATAATGATGAAATAGTTGACTATTTCGCTGTAACTAAGTGGTTTCTGCTTACAAGAGTTGAGATGACAATGCCAGTGCAATTTTTTACATTTAAGATTTTATGGTACATGCACAGAGTGTAACCCTTTAAATGGCAGGTACAGAAATCTAGAACATGTCAGAGGCACATATGAACTTTAGTTATTGATATGTGTTCAAACATTTACTGGTGCTTTGAGATCACATTTTAATAACTGGAACTCTTTGCTCAGAGAGTAAAACGTATTTTGGCCTGTTTCAATGTCTTTGTTTTAATGCTAGAATATTTCTTAAGATAACTAATGGCATATAACTTTGTTGCATTGCTTAGACATGCTAAAATGTAGCCTAATGTGTAATGATGGAAATACAAAAATAAATGTTTTATTTGAATGGATAAGTTATAGTCACAAGTTGTGGACTTTTATAGGATTTTCAGTTTATTTTAAACCCTGAAATCAGTAATAAAGCTTCCAATTAATCTGTAAAAGTTCACCTTTAAAAAGCGCTACATTCCAAGGTGTGGCCATTGCAAGTAGTCCAGATTTATTATACTGTATTTACTTTTAATCCTAAATAATAAGTGTAATAAGTAAATAAGACAGGAATTAGTACATATTTCAGAAGATGGCCAAGATCTGGAGCCTCATTTAAAAAACAATGCACTTTTAGGTATATAACTTAACACCTTTCCTTTCCTAACTTTTAGATGATATATGTAGGCAATGTGATTTCTCTTGCAGTGTAAATTAATGAAATTGCATCCCTGGAAACTTGTTTTCAACATATGAACTATTTGTTAGCCTGAATGGTGAGATGTATGACGGAGGTAATGTGCACTAGTGTTTGTTGAAGATGCCCTGTATGTAGTCAATTGTAATATGGGAAGTGATCAGTTATCAGGATCACCGGGAACAATAATATTATTGCAGGAACACTTACTGTCTTTTTTAATGATTTTATAATATTCATTGCAAACAATTTCTGCCATATCTAGGAAAGGAAGAACAATGCCTGGTCAAAAGATCGCAAACTTTGTCTCATTTAGAAAAAATTGCAATGGTCCATTTGGGCGCCAAAAGAGTCAGCTTTGATTGGTGAGCTGAGACAAATATTCTGATTCACTTAAAAAGAGCTGGAATTCCCATCACTAGTGGAATATGATGTTGGCCCAAAGACTATACTGTAGATCACGCTGAAGTTTTTTTCATTAGGTCCACAAATTGGGTGTGAAAGTCATGCAAGTATGCAAACACCTGAACAAGACTCACATGTGTTCTTCCCATAAACTGATGCCATGACATTAGAAACACAACTGTCTAGAATGTCTTTGTATGTTGTAGAATAACAATTTCCCTTCCCTGCAAAATCATTCCAGCAACTTGTTGTAGCATGATGATGCCCTTGTGCACAAAGCGAGGTCAATGAACACATGGTTAGCCAAGGATGGAGAGGAAGAACTTTGTGTGTTCTGCACAGAGCCCTGAAACATTGATTTGTTTAAAGCAAATATGAACCCTTTAACGATCTAATTCTACTTGGATCTACATGATTAAGTAAATGTACATGTGTGTAATGTGCGTAAATCCTTGCATGCTTGTATGTGTTTTGTTTTTTGTTTTTTTTTTTCCAAATAATTTTTGCTCATTTGCCAAAAGTGTTGCATTTTTAAAAGAAACACAAAAACTGAGATTAATGTAACTTACACATAAAATTTAATTTATTACAGCTTTAAAAATTACATCATCTACTGTAACTGTTATGCAGATACATAGATACTACAATTTTTTTAATTAATAGTCCAATTATTTTAGTTTTCTTGTCAGATTTAATAAAAGCCTTTTTAAAATCCATATTCTAAATGTTCCAGGTTTTATTATTTGCACACATTATCACATCAATTTATGATTATGCCTTTAAAAATAAATAAATAAACAATATGAAAAATAGGTTTTTCTGCAAATATGCGCCCAAATATACGTTTGTCTGCAATTTCAGCACCCTCAGTTCTTCTAATGGACAACACTACACTAATGATACTATACTATACATATACCATACGATAAAGTTTGGGAACCCCCTCTCAGCCTGCAAAATAATTTACTCTACTTTTAACGAAAAAGATAACAGTGGTATGTCTTTCATTTTCTAGGAACGTCTGAGTACTGGGGTGTTTTCCGAACAAAGATTTTCAGTGAAGCAGTATTTAGTTGTATGAAATTAAATCAAATATGAAAAACTGGCTGTGCAAAAATTTGGGCACCCTTGTAATTTTGCTGATTTGAATGAATGTAACTGCGCAATACTGATTACTTGCAACATCTAATTGGTTGGATTAGCTCGTTAAGCCTTGATCTTCATAGACAGGTGTGTCCAATCATGAGAAAACGTATTTAAGGTGGCCAATTGCAAGATGTGCTTCTCTTTGACTCTCCTCTGAAGAGTGAAGTGAAAGCATGGGATCCTCAAAGCAACTGTCAAAAGATCTGCAAACAAAGATTGTTCAGTATCATGGTTTAGGGGAAGGCTACAAAAAGCTGTCTCAGAGGTTTAAACTGTCAGTGTAAGGAATGTCATCCGGAAATGGAAGGCCACAGGCACAGCTGCTGTTAAACCCAGGTCTGGCAGGCCAAGAAAAATATGGTTATAGACAACCCACAGATCACCTCCAAAGACCTGCAAGAACATCTTGCTGTAGATGGTGTATCTGTACATCGTTCTACAATCAAGCGCAATTTGCACGAAAAACATCTGTATGGCAGGGTGATGAGAAAGATATAGTAGACTATATAGTCTCTCATTTTTTATACATTTTCACTAATATTGTGATCTTCACCAATGACTTGGATAGCACAACCCTCAAAATGAATGATCAGGGTAAAGGCTGAAAAGAAGTAGAAGTTCTTTTGACTCACTTTTATGCCAAAAATGATTTACATTATAAATATTTTATAAATATATTTCAAAAAATATATACACATAGAAGGAAAATAAGTGAGCACCAAATCCTCCATCAGCTAAGGTGTTTGTTTACAGCTTATGACTTCACAGACAGATTGGCCCTTTCTCTGTTTATTCAGCATTTCTTGTATCATAATGGAAAAATTTATTTAATTTATTTTAGTTTATGGGTTTGTATAGGCTCACTTTCTTTATTTTTTATATTCTTTAAATAATAATTCTCATTGTGCATTAACGTGGTTCAGGTGTTTGCGCTCATGTGACTTATGTACATGAAAAATAAATAAATTAAATAATAATAATAAATAAAATGTAACAAAAATAAACCATGTAAACTTGACAGTATAATCCACATACAGTATCACAGTGCAGTAACTCATAGCAAATGGTATGATTTGAAGTCAATCAACTTGAGATTTAAATTAGTCTTCTCATAGAATTTACACACTCAGGAGCACAAGTAGGATACAAACATTTTTTTTTTTTTAGAATTTATTATGTAAATACTCATAAAAATATTCATATATTCAAATGAGCATTATCAGACTGTTGTACAAATAATCTTGTAAATATTGAAACACTGTTGACTGAGAGAGTTTTTAATGGCTTTTGCATGGCTAAAGGCTTTTAGATTTAATGCTGAAAAACTTTACATTACTAGAAACATTTGGACTTATTTAAATATATAAAAGTATTAAACTTCATAACAGAAGCAAGTTTTACACATAATAGAAGTGCCTGCTAGCATGATATACTGTATGTGTATGTCCATGTTCTATATAGGTGTCATTGTAAAACCAAGAGTTTAGTACACCACACTTGCTATACAGTACATGCTAAACCCAACCCACTTTGCTAAACCCAACTTGTAATAAAAACTTGACATTTTTATTTGGTATGCAGCTGTTTTCATTTGATTTTCCCCTGGTGAACTTGTGCCACTCCCACAGTTGACAGACTGCGCAATATATTTTCAAACACTTATCCTGTATGTTACTCCCTCAACAGTTTCTCCAGTCATTCTGAACCTGAAAACAGCAGTGAATATGGACTGGAATTTTCCAGAGTACTTTTTCCTGATTTCTGGTAAGACCAAGCTAAGTGTCTTTATAGCTGATTTAGCTCTATATTGATTTCATGCATTCAAATGCAGGTCCATTTTGATCCATCTTATTATTATGGCAGGGAGATACAGCCACATGAAGAACAATGAATTAAATAATTAGCTGATTCTGGTTTTGGATTGGATTTACATGTATTTGCAGTCCAGGCGCCTGCAGTGTTTGGCAGCCTGTTCCAGCAGCGCCTGTAGTTTTTAACTCTAACTCTTTCACCATTCTTTTTCTTTTTTCATTTCCTTTCAGTTGCTCTAACATTACGTTAGGACATTCCCTTATTTTCATACTTTTATTTATTTATTATTTCAGCACTAGTGTAATTTTGTTCTTAGCTCTGTTTGCGAGTTAGACCAGACAATGCTCACCTACACAACAGAAGCGCTCCTTCTGTTCCAAGCGCGAGCGGCGGCTCCACAAACACAGCAGCGAAATGTGGGGACATGAGCTGGGGCGAAGCCAAGGGAGAGGCGTGAAAGCAACGGAAGACTTAAACTTTGCCTTCCGTCAATTATCTTTGACAAACACAGTGGGGGACCTCACATCGCTGCCAAACAGTCAGCGCGAATATCTGGAGTGCAGTGTGTTGAGTTTGACACATGACTAACAAGAACATCCCAGACTGTTTAGTCGAGCTAGATGGCTTCACTACAGCGCAAGTGGACATGGGACAACAGAGCCATTAGAAGAAAGGAGAAGATGCTCTAAACGGTGTAATATTGTGCATATAACGGTGAAGGCGATCACTCCATATATAGAGCAACTGGCTGTGGGACAGAGGCCAAACCAGTCCCACCCTGCAAAAACACATTTCAGGGAGGTGCCCCATCCGCCATCCCCCCTCCCCTCTCTGTGCTTAGCCTCCCTAATATGCTATGTACCATAAAAGAAATAAAATGTATATAATTCATATACTTTCCAATAGTTTGTTTAGTAATTCTGTAAACCAATATGGGTAGGCCTATATGCAGAAAATTCGTATGTGATATTAAAATATATACTTACTATTATATATTAAAATATATACTATTATTCAACTCAGAGTAGTTTTTATCTTATTACAACTTTTATTTTGCGTTTATATCTTTTTTATCCAGTCAGTCTGCCATGACGATGCTGGACAATATACTAAACTGATAGATCAGAGAAAGAGGTTGACTGTAAAGCCCTCCAACAGAGAAAACTGATATATCTACTTAGCAGAAAAAGAGAGAACAATCAGAATGCTTTCTCTCTCTGTTACTCTCCTGTTACGTTGGTCAGTCACTCACTCTCCTTCTCCGAAGATTCTTGCTAAGCTCTGGGATCTTTGCTCTCTCTGACACACACTCTCGCTCTAAAAAACTAATTTCTGGGATATTGTATATAGCCGCTATCAATATGCAGGAGACTCTGAGAACTTCCGGGACAAGTGGGATGTCTGCCATACTATCTGTCTAGGGAGTCCTCTTCCCTTTTTTTGTTGTTTGGTGTTTTGTACATTCCACTGTCAGGGATGGCTGCATGAGCCTGTGACATCGCTCACTCTACCGTCATGAGATTATGGACACAACACCCCAGCATTTTCATGACAGCAATATGGACTTTAACCATATTTCCCTTTTGGAATGCAAAAATAGGGAAAATAAAATCTTGGGCTTTCTGTATGTCAATGTGAAGGAGGTATATAGCCTATGAATTGATCTGGTGCCCAAGAAAAGATATCCTAGTACTCTCAATAACTACAGCCCAGCGGCACTGACTTCACCTGTCATGAAGCTTTGAGAGAATAGTTATGCAGCACTTAAGCCCCTTGTGAGTGTCTCACTGGACCATCTAATGTTTCTGTACCAGGCCCAAATCAGCATAGACGATGCCATCACCTACCTGCTGGAATGAAGCTCTCAGCCATGCACGTAGATCACATGGTGGCCTGGATTACAGACTACCTTACAAACAGGCCACAGTTTTTTCTGAAGTGGTGATGAGCAGCACTGGTATACCCCAAGGAACAATACAATCACCATTTCTTTTCACAATGTACACCTCTGACTTCAGTTTCAACTTTGGAACATGCCACCTCCATTGTTGGATGGATGAGTGATGATGAGGAGGAGGAGTACAGAAAGGTGGTCTAGGGCTTCACCAGATGGTGCAGAGAAAACCAACTCCGGCTCAACACTGGCAAAACCAAGGAGGTGGTAGTAGGTTTCCGATGGAGTGGGAAGCCCCCATACCCTATTAGCATCTAGGGTAGGAAATAGAATTGGTAGACTCGTACAGGATCCTGGAGGTGCTCATAAACAGCAACCTGGACTGGACACACAGAGACCCTCTACAGAAAAGGACAGAGCAGATTGTTCTTTCTTAGGAGGCTCAGGTCCTTCAATGTGCTTAGCAAACTACTGCAGATGTTCTACCAGTCTGCGGTAGCAAGCTCACTATTCTTTGCAGTAGTGTGCTGGGGGCAGTATCAAGGTTGGGGGGCAAACAAACTTAAGCTGGTGAGGAAGGCCAGATCGGTTGTTGGACTTAAAATAGACAACTTAGCAGTAGTGGTGGAAAAGAGGATGAGGGATAAAATCAAGTCCACCATAGGAAACCCTGCCTATCCATTTTATTATGAGCTGTGGTAGATGAGGAGCACCTTTAGGCACAGGCTCATTCCTCCCAAGTGCAAGACGGAGGTGCTCGGCGCTCCTTCATGCTGGCAGTCATCAGGATGTGCAATAGCAACTGAGAAGTTGTTATTGGTCATTGGTCATTTGTGTATAAGTGACATGGCATAGATTTTGATCAGCAAAAACAACACAGTATTTAAATATTTGAAATGCTGTATAATGGCAGATGATAGAATGTATAAGAGCACATTTAGCCCCTCTTTCTAATTATCTCTTTAATTTTCATACATAATACTTTAATAGCATGACTGCTACATATAAACAGTTCACATAAGTGGATTGAAAAAGCCATGTGTAATTTGAGAGATGTTTAAGAGAGCCTTTTTTTAAAGCAATAAGCCAAACTTGTGGGTGTGGCTTAAAGTAATTTTATCTTTGGGGGGAAAAGAAGCAGAATTCTAAACATTTGCGAGGAAAAAATCACTGTAATGCACACGCTCGAGTGACTTATTGCTTTTATAAAACCATAACTAAACAATATGATAAAATCCTTTCAATCCTGTTCAATCCTTTAATGTACTATTTAAAGTATCCACAAAAGAAATTTTCCACCACACACTGTAGTCTGCAAAAAGTTTTGACTGCTAAACAACATAACAGACAAAGATTATGGCATTCCATGGACAAAAACAATGGCATACGCTCTGATCATTTCAAGCATGTTTAATATTCAGTGATGAGAGGAGCACCGATGTACGTAGATGGAGTGCAAGAAAATAATGAAGGTACGTTGCAGATTTTATGTTTTAATTTAATTTTGTGCAGGGACCTTTGATCTTCTAGCATGTAGAAGTGATGTAGGCAGTAATGAAATTTGAACAAAAGTGGTCAGCTGGACACCTTGGAGATGCATGATAAACACAGGTGTAAACAGTGATGTGTCTCAACAGTTCATTTCTGACCTGAATGTTCAAGATGCATTTTAAAACCAAGTGTAAATAGGGCCTTACCCACACTTCGATGTCGCCTCCTTTTCTTTGTTTATGTTCATTTGTTATGCTCGTGGCTTAAAGCCATTTTCTAAAAATTGCATGCACATGAATGCAACTTGGGGTATTTCTTCAGTTATTCAGTATAAATATGTATACATTTATACATTTTAATATACTGGTGGATGAAAAGACTGAAGGAAAAATATAACATTGACTACTTTACTTAAATGGTATATACAAAGGTTAAAAACCTGCTGGTGGGGGATTCTGGCAGTTCCTGTACATAAAGTTTGTTTTTTTTTTCAACAAACAAAGCATGGTAGTAAGGTATTGGCACAGATACTTAAAGTCTCTGTAACTGTACCAGAGAGATAAACATTTTTCCAAAAGACATTTCTTTAGTTGGTGTTTTGATAATGGTGATAAATAATGCTCACTGAAAAATCTCCAAAAGGGTGTTTGAGTTAAACTCTGGTGACTTTTAAGGACTATCATTTTCATCCTTATCAAGCCATTAGGTAAGCGCTCATGCCACATGGATGGTGGAGTCATCCTGGAAGAGGCCATTTTGGGGGAGGGGTATGGGGAAGCTGCACATCAATAACTGCCCAGTAAGAATCTTAAAGGTCTTAAGCAACTGAGGGGTATGAAAGCTGAATCTCTCATTAGATTCTGAATACTGGTGTACACCATTTCAATATTCAGCTCCTTACTGCTGCAGTATGTTTAAAGGTGCTATATGTAAGAATTGGCCACCTGTAGAATTCATACTCCACACTCCAAACAAATAGGGGGCAGTATATCACCACAAAGTTGTAAGAAACAAGGAAATGCACATCAAAGTCCATATTATATTAGGTTCTGTCCAATTCAATAATAAAAAAAACATGTTATTCAAATTGTTATTGAAAGTAATGCACAATGTTTTTCATACATTATAAAAACTTTAATTTATCCTGGTTTTGAATTCTAGTCTCTCAGTCAGTGGTGGCTTTCAACATTGATCTAAATCCATGGAAGGTTTTCGCCCAAAACCCGAACGGAGTCTTCGGCTACAAAGTGATACAGAGAAACTCGGAGAGGTGAGAAAAAAAACAGGCATAATGCTAAAATGACATGGGCCTTCTACTGTGATTTGTGGTCCATAGATTTTCATACATTTCTTGTGACAAGTCAATTAGGCCATCTACTATGTTCAGCGGTCATTTTTAAATCACTTACAGATTTATTTCAGTTTTAATTTACTAGATAAGAATTCCAGAGGGTCAAGAGTTTACATACACCAAGCTGACCATCTCTTTAAACAGTCTGAAAAGTGATGTATTGACTTTTAGAAGCTGCTGTTTTGCCAATAATCATAAGTAAGAGTTAATTAGGAGTATACCTGTGGCCTGTATTTAAGGGGCAGTGCCTTTTTGCCCTTTGAAAAAAATCCAAGCGACTGTCAAGATCTCAGAAAAAAACACACCCCGTTCCTCCTTAGGTACCACAAGCATCTATAGAAACAACTGTATACAAATATAAAATATTGGGACCACACGGACACTGCATTGTTCAGGAAAGAGCCACAAATTCACTTCCGGGGATGAACAAACTGGTATAAATGGTTTGAGTGTATCACATATTTGGGGTGTAGCTGGACACATGCACAGGTAGGAGATGGCAGTAAAAGCATAACGTATTTATTAAACACACTGAGGCAAAGGTACAAAAACAGGCAGGAAAACTCAGTCCAAACGTAGAATCAGGGTCAGGCAATCAGTAGACAGAATATCATGGAGGAGAATAAATCCAAAATCTAGAAACAGGCAAAAAGACAAAGAAACCAAAATAGCAATCAGAACAATGCTTGGCAATAACAGACACTGTGACATGACTAAACTAATGCTTCACAACCTAACTGTGAAACTAAGAATCCTTTTATCTGTGTGTTTGTGTGTGTGTGCGTGTGTGCGTGTGTGTGTGTGCACTTGCAACCAATTCGCACTCATGTGATAAGAAGCCCGGAATTGTGTCTGCCATCTTGATGATGTTGTAAGGAAACATGTTGGAAAAAATAAGGATAAAAAGCAAACATCTAAAGTTGTCACACAATGGCTTAAAGTCAACAATTTGGAAGAATTAATGTGGCCATCCCTGTTCTGAATCCCACAGAAAATGTCTGGACTGAACTGTAAACACATATCCAAGGAGGCCCACAAACCTGACCTTTTGTCTCACATTTGTGGGACAAACCTAAGATTTGCCAGTTCTGTCAGGAGAAATGAGCAAACAATTCAGTGTATTGTGAGAAGCTTGTGATAGCCTACCCCAAGAGTTTGATTCAATGTACACAATTAAAAAGCAATGCCACCAAATACAGACCCCTTTTGACAACAGCAGGAATGTATGGTAACGTAAATCTGTGGAGTTGTGAAAAATTGAGAATGAACGTTATTAGCCCTGGTGTATGTAAACTTTGGCCTCATTTGTAACTTAAGGTTATAGAACATATAGGAGCTGGTTTACCAAAGCACATTTGTAAATGATAAAGGGTAAATCCAGACATAACTCTGTCAAATGAAATAGTTTAAGTAATGACCAACACATTTCAGCACTAAGTATGATAAATCATGCATTTCTCTACAATTAGTAAATGATCCAGTGGGGATTTAGGCTACACTTTGGTTTACAATATGGTTTGGTTATGCTAACCCTTATTTATTTACAGTTTACATTATATTAACAGTACATGACCCCATGATTCATGCCCTTATATTTACTAGTGATACAAAAAAAATTATTAAAATATAAGTATTATGGTAATGCTTTACATTAAGGATCCCTTAACTGACATTATTTATCCAATTAATTCACATTAACACACTATAACACAAGCATTGATGCAGCACGAGTAGCCAAATAATAAAAACCAATGTTTACATCATTAATGAATAAAATTAAACTCACCATGACCAACATGAACAACATCATAATGAACATGTCTGTGAATGAACATCAAGTACTAATATTTACACTTGGAGACCAGAGTTCAGTAAGTTATAAACATTTAGGAAGGAGTATGGTGTAATTTAATACTTGTAAACTTATATGAATTTATTTTTAGGTATGGCTTGAATAAACATCAGCAAATGCAGGTGTATTTAATAAACAATCATCAATTAATGCATTTGTTTGTTGCTTTGTTAACATCTAATAAATGTATTTTTATTTTGTTAGATTTAAATTCATTATTTATTAGATTTATTAAATTTGTTATTTGCTGATGCAGTAAATGAAGTTACTAAAGCAAACCTTGATGTAAAGTGTTAAAAAAATCAGCTAAAACTATGATGATAAAACTTCAGGTTCATATGGCTAACATTTTCTTTTTCTTCTCTGTTTGATTGTGACTGATCCATTAATCCAAAATCAGAATAAAAGAGGGGAAGTGTACAGCTGTAGAGTTCCAGAAGGAAAATGCTCACCAGTATTAATAAATGGTACTAATGCATACACAACATTTATTAGTCATAAGTCTATGAGTTATTTCATTAAAAATATTTTCCAGGAAAGGTACCCCATTTGATTTAATGTTAAATCTTGTCACAGAGCCCTCTGAGGCTGTCAACATGTCCCTTGGACTTTCAATGGCTAAACATCCCCAGTCTTCAGACTTAGTGGTAAGCTACAGCTGTAATAACTCTGTATCTCAACTCAGGTAAGGGCTGATCTTAAATAGTGGGTTTGATACAGTATTGTATGTTTTGCTTCTGTATAAATATCAAGCTGAGATTTAAATTATCTGTGAAAAATACATTCAAGAGTCTAACCATTTGACAAGTTCTTTGTTACTTTATTAGTCTTTTAGTCTTCTATTAACATTAGTCTTCATCTCTGAAAACCTACAAACATCAATCTGGTATTTCATTAACAGGAAAACATTATTTTTAGGTCTGTGGCCCAACCATTCCCAAGGACTGTAAGCAGTTTACTGCATACAGTGGCATGTGTTTTACTTTGAATTCTGACAACAATCCATCAGGACCAATACCAAGAACTTTGAGAGGTATTTCATGTGTGGAACTAAAGCTAATAAAAATCCAAAACCTTTTGTGCTTTACAATGTTCTCTAATCTTATAATAATGTTTGCATGCTTTCTTTACTTTTAGATTGCCCAGAAACAAACATTGCTTTCTTGTTGGATGGCTCTGGAAGCGTAAGCCGTTTGGACTTTGGTGAAATGAAGAATTTTGTTATAAACATGGTTAATGGATTAAAAGGCAGGAATTTCCGGGTATGTTCCGAAAGATCTTCGTTTTTCTGTATCAAAACAACAAAAGAAAGCAAACATGTTTGAGTGTTTTTATAGCTATGAAAATAAATACTCTGTTGCTAAAATATATTTCTGATACATGTTTGTATAACTCTACACTAATATAATGAAATTTAAACCTTTATAAACACTCTTAAATACCAAGGTAAAATTATTAAGAAGAATTAGTTATCAACAATATGGATTCTAATTGAGGTGGCAAATTAAATTTCCACACATAAATTACAAAATGATTCAAGTGACAAAGACTGTTGCTGGCCATCATTATCATTAGTCATTAATTAATGATTAACTAATTAATCATTAGTGCTTGATGGAAAGAACACAGAGCAGAACATAGGACCAATTATGCATTTAATTTTATAGTTACAGTTTGGAAATATAATAGGGAGCCAAATATTTCTGACTTCATCCTACAAACATTCTTTATTATAGCAGTTCCATGATCTCAAATGAAGCCACAGACTAATTACTATGAAAGGTATTCATTAAGATAGCATTCTAGCTAAAGTTAGCTTTAGATGTTTGTTCAAGTTCCTTAAAAAAAAGTCTTTTACCATCAGTCCCCAAAGTCAGTATGTGATTTGAAGTTCAGTGCAATAGTTTGTGATCATATCATCTGTAAAAACAAGGCATTAGATTGTAGATTTAAATATTTTGGCATTTTTATAAGCATAAGGGGTTGGAGTTAGCTGACCATCATTGAGAGGTGTGGTTCTATGGTCTGCTGCCTCCAGTCAAATCAGGTTTTAGCATTCCCTTTAACGCTGCAAAAAGTGACATCTAAGCAAGGAACAAGATCTTGAATATAGTCACATTTATCTAGTATTTCCAATTATGAGATTACCGTAACCAAATATAAGATTATTAAACCTTATGAGAATATTTGGTTTACTGTAATCTTCTAATAGGAAATACAAGATACATTTCACTATTTTCAATATACTTTCATTTAGTAAGAGGTCAGTGTTTGCAGTGAAGTATGTGCTCAGTGCTGTGTAGAGACATTTACATAGTGACATAACTAGATTTAACTTAAAGATTTCATATACAACCCAAATTCTCGAAAAGTTGGGACGTTCTTTAAAGTTGAATAAAATGAAAACTAAAAGACTTTAAAATTAGACATGAGCCAATATTTTATTCACAACAGAACATAGATCTGGGAAAGAGTGTGTAAAAAGATTGTGGAATACTTTAAAAACAATGTTCCTCAACGTCAAATTGCAAAGGCTTTGCAAAT
>JAQMYM010004284.1:0-14417 GCA_030014255.1 Parauchenoglanis ngamensis | reverse complement strand
CATATAAGGCAACAGAAGTACAAAAGTTACACGTGTGCAACCGAAGACAACATGAGACAACATAAAGTGCATGTGTGAAAAGCTCCGTATTCTGTCTGACCACGGAGACATGCCCATTTTTAACAAGATACACTAAATTGACAAAAGTTTGTGAACACTGACCATCACACCGATATATGGTTCTTCCACAAACTGTTGCCACAAAGTTGGAAGCTCACAATTGTCTAGGATAACTTTGCATGCTGCGGCATTACAAATTCCCTTCTCTAGAACTAACATAGGCCCAAATTATGTTCCAGCATGACAATGCCCTTGTGCACAAAGCAAGCACTGTGAAGACATGGTTTTCCAAGGTTGGTGTGGAAGAACTTGAGTGATCGGCACAGATCCCTGAACTCAACCCCACCTTTGGGTTGAACTGGAATGCCGATTGCACCCAAGACCTCACCCAACATCAGCGCCCGAGCTCAATAATGCTCTCGTGAATGAACACAAATATTCACAGCCACACTCCAAAAAAGCCTTCCCAGAAGAGTGGTGGTAATTTTAACAGAAAAGGGGGTACTGAATCTGCAATAGGATGCTCAACAAGGACATACTGATGAGATGGTCAGGTGTTTAACAACTGTTGTCCATATAGTGTATTAAAACTCCAACATAAGTTCATACATGACAACCTCCAGCAAAAACAGCATTTTGAAGGAAAAGAAGGATTTTCATTTAGCACTTTACAGTGTTCAACAGGAGGTTCCTTCAAACACAAAACAAGTAATGGATGATCCTCCCTAAAGCAAGATTTTAATTCTTCATTGCTAATCAAACAAAACCTACCAATAAATGTGCAACTGATGGAGTCCACAAAATCTAAAAGCCCATTAAAGCGATATTATCCCCAGCTCCTTAAATTACTGAGCCAAAAGACGATTTAAAAAAAAAAACCACATTTTTTTCTAAAATTTTCAGGTCATCAATTTAGTTCAATCAGCGCTTTAGTATTTGATCAGAATCATATGTCTTCGGATCTTTAGTGTATAAAACAAAGTTAAACTTACCTGGAAGGTTTTAAAAATAAAATACAGCCAACCAATTTTATGAAACCCTTGCTTAAAACTTAAAGGATTAGCAGTTTCAAAATCATCATAATTGCGTAAAATCTGTCACGCATGCCTTTGTTGTGATAAAAGGCAATGGATTTGGAAATTATGAACCGATGTCTCTGTATATGTTCTTTTCACATGTTTTGTGATGCAAGAAGATCTTGCTTACTTTGCTGTTTTTGAAAATGGACTTTAGAGCACTTAAAATATGTACATACATATATTCCTGTCTGTAACAGGAAACTGACAAGGTCCAAGGTCACATTCTTCAGGTTTAACTCTTCCCATTTTTCATCATAATATGTATGCCTTGTTGCCTCTGCATTTAATACTTAAAAAGAACATTCAAGTTGACTGAAACAGTGCTTGATTTTCTTATAAAGGTCTGATGTTTTTAGTTAGAAGAAAGGTCTTGAGTACTGACTCTTGCACTTGGCTTTGAACATCATTAACAACTCTTCGTACTGAACTAACCATGGCTTGGACAGTCCTTTCAGGGAGACCTGATAGTTGTAAAGTGTGCAACAAATGACTCATACATAGATGGCAGCTAACGTCAAAGCTGTAGGAAGTAACAAGAGAAGCCTGCATAGTGGAAACAGGACTTACACGTAATGGTTGAAAATTTCATCTCACTTTGACCTGTTTTTTTAATGGGAGACAAAAACATGTGAAAGAGCAGGGGTTAACTAAAAGGAGAGGACAGGACACAGCAACAATGAAAAATACAATAGGACACTGTCAATTTGAGTTAACAAAGAATAAAGATTGGACAATATTTCAGCCAGGGTTGCACATTAGTTATTCATAACTTAACAACATAATGTGATAAATGTGATAACATTATTTCTGGGGCCACAAATATATTTGTTCCTCTTTTTAATAGCTGTTGTAAGGTTTATTTATTTATTTTTTTTTTACACAGGTTGAGAGTTCTGTTAAGAGGTTAAGCCAGCACACTACTGCTAAATCCCATGCAGTATAATTGATGTGTGGTGAGATGTGGCCTATGTAAAATCTCATTTTGTATGGACTGAGAATTGCAGGACAATATATTGTTGGATATGATTTGCCAAGGTATTACAGTATGCTCCAAGATCAGCTCAGACAACCACTTGTCTATTGGGAAGGATGTTGTCTCCCCATGATTTAATAGGAGTTTATAAAATTTATGAAAGTTTTCTTGATTTGACTTGAGTCTCTTATGGAGCTCAGTTGAGCAACACTGAATACTGTGGAAATTATTTTCTTTCATTGCCTTTCAGTTGAAGCTATTTAAAATATCAGTCGCAAAGTAAGATATATTTCTCCTGCATCTGGGTATACAGGATTGTGCCATAGTGGGGTCAGAGCAGAAGATGAGTGATCACTGTTCAGTATTTTATTTGCTTTCCACCATGTGGTCATAGTTGTATAAATAGTGCTGTTTTGTAGCAGGGAAGGGTTTTAATGGAATTATCAATATTTGGCTATTATTTGTTCAATGTCTAACAATTTAGTATTCATATTATTTGTTCATAAATGAATGTACTGTAGCTGGTTAGAGAGAAAATATTAATAAAAATTTGGAGCATTGGAGGGATTTAAAAGAGTGGGGATATTTCTGCTTTTCCCCCCTTTAACTCAGAAAGATGTAACAGCTGAATCAAGAGAGGAGAACTAGTTTTGGGGTGAGTAGACAGGGGTCACTGAAAAAACAAATATTTATCTTCATTTTTGATCATGGAGATTTGTCCTATTAGGGATAAAGGTAATTTTTCCATTTAAACATCTTATATCAACTGACGTAGCAGTGTGTAAAGAGATCTTGAACTGTCAAAGATATGTGAATTCATCAATTTAAAACAAGGGTTCCTGAAGTAAGGGTTGCAAACTCATGTGGAATCGCTTGACATACAAAAGGGAATCTTGCAATATTCTATTTTGTTTTATTTATTTATTTTAGAAATTAGCATTAGAAAAATACTCAATGTTTGAAAATGGATTTTGTATTTCAAAGTATTACTTGGAGTTGCATCCAATTAAGCTACATTTAAAATTTACATATGTGCTGTTTTGAGTAGTAGCACTAATTGGCCTTCCTATTACGGTTAGTGTTTGAAATTTAAAAACCTCTGGTGCAGAATTTGAACCTACCAAAAGGTTTGTTTCACATACCAGTTATGTAGATTTTCTAACATTTTACTATCTGAGTTGCAACATCATGACACAGTGGAAGATTTTTAAAGAGAGACAGAGCTTATCAGCCTGATTAACATCAGTGTGCATAAAAATCGCTAAACACGGATAGGGAGGTCTTAGCGCTGACGTTCAAACTATAATAGATGTGGCTTTTTAATCTCTTCAGGTGTATCAAATGATGAGCTCTGCAATGATATCAAATGATGGTATCAAATGATAAAGCTGCAACTGATTAGATAGCCTTGCAAGGGCAAGTGGTTCAAGTGCTGACAACAATTCCTCAATATATTCATTTAGGAGGAAATGTGTAGACTATTTTGCCAAGAACATTTATAGATACCTTCATACAGTCTCCAAACATGATGGAAAAATCCTAGTAAATCTTTTCTATATATATATAAGTATGTAAGCTTCTCAAAGAAATCAGTTGTATTTCAAGCTTTCGTTAATCTGTGGAACTGACATTCTTCTGTGTTCCTCTAAATTTGATTTTCCTAAGTGAATTTAGTCAAGTTTATCTGTTACTTAAGGACACACAAAGTACTCTAAATACGGGTCAATATTATTTAACACCATCAGATCTAATTTAAATTAATGCTTATTTAACATGCAATAAAGCTTTGCACCTTGGAGGATTTAATAAGTAGAAAGAATTCTTCTCTGCAGAGGACAACTGGTCAATTGCTTTCTGCTGCCTCAAGATAGCAATGCACCAACAATGCGCCTGACTACACCTCAATTTAAGACCAATGCCCAATGGGTGCTCAGATAGTCACGAGTGCATACGCTATTTAAACATCATGGGCACTAGATGCGAAAATGACAACTGTGTGTCTAGCAAAGACACTTGATAAGGGGAATTAACATGAAGTGGAAGCAAGCCATTTGCAATCATTGTGGAACCAATTCACAACCAAACCACAACCAAACCAATTCACAATTGTCAAACCAAACTTACCATTTTGGAATGCATAAGGCACAAAGGGAGAGACTTTGATTTTATTGCATCACCGAGTGTTTCTCACATTACTTGTTGAAGTTTCCACAGAAATCATCTGCAAGAGCTGCCTCATCCACTCACTCTCCCTCTATGAGTCCTTCTACATTTCTATCTCATCAGTCTTTTTCCATTCTGGAAGACACCCAGAAGGTCTCTATGTGGTTTCAGACTTGATTAACACTACAGCCTCTAGCCACCATGCTGTCCAGTCTCAACATCTTCCATATGTCCACAAATTTATTCCAAACCCACTTACATATCAAGGGTGAAAAATGTGAATTCCATGTGTCACAGGTCTTGTTCCTGGGGTACGTCATTAGCTCACCATTCTTTGATGGCGGGGACTTTTTTCATATCCATGAGCACCATGGATATGAACAAAGTCCCCGCCATCAAAGAATGGCCAGTGCCAACCACAGTCAAAGTCCTACAGGGGTTTCTGGGCTTTTCCAACTTCTGCAGGAGGTTTATCTTTGTTAAAGAGCTCTATCTAAGCTCTATCTAAGCTCTATCTAAGAGGAGGTTTATCTTTGTTAAGCTTCAGCTCTATAATGAGCTCCTCACCCCACTACTGAGGAAGGGGTTGAGGTAACTAAGGAGGAACATGAAAACAGAACAATCTTTCATTTGGCTCAAAGAGGCCTTCACTGCTGATCCAATCCTGAACCACCCAAACCCTTCAAAACCCTTCATGGTGGAGGTTGATGCCTCTGACACTGGGGTTTGTGCTTTGTTGTCACAGAATGGAGATAGACTCAATCTGCATCCTGTAGCATTCTTCTCCAGGAAACTTTCCAACACTGAGACAAATTATGACATAGGTAACTGGTAACTACTCACTGTCAGGCTGGTCCCAGCGTAATGGTTCCATTGGCTGGATGGGGCTAAACACCCCAAAACTGGAGTAACAGAAAATGGCCAAAAGACTAAATTCCTACCAAGCATGATGGGCCACAATTCACAAGACTCAACAGAGGCTTCGAATTAAGTAATGATGGCCTAATATGCTCACTGATATTCTTCAGTTTACTTCCTGATGTTAATCTTGAGCCCAAGCCAAGGTACTATGAACCCTCCAAGGTGGTAAGCTGTTCCCACTGGCCACACCATAGTCACACCTGGCAGTTGACATCATCATAGATCACACAGTTTCATTGGGAGAAAACACTGTCATCTCATGGTCAACATGGACAGAATCTTCAAGTCCCTACACCTGATCCCACTTCCACTTCTGCCCTCAGGCTTTGAAACCACTGAAATCATTTTTATCCAGGTATTCAGGTACTTTGGCATTCCAAAGGACATTGTAAGCATTGAGAGGCTCATTCCCCCACAGTGGACAAGTGGTTCAGGTGGTGTCACCAAGTGTTGTTCAGCAGTGATTACATGGGCAGCACAGTTTAACAAAGATTTTGCAGACTGGTGGCAAACCACCCCCTGAGTAACAACTTTGTAGCAGAGTATGGTTCTTCAGTGACATTAAAGTCATGCATGGCTGCAGAAAATTAATGCATTGATATATTGGGCCATTTAAGATCCTCCAACACATCAACAAAGTCACTTAAAAGCTTCATTTGCCAGGTCTCTGCTGCTGACCTGGGGTCTTATTTTTTTAAACATTGTGTGTATTCCAGAGTGAAAGCAAGTATACGCGCAAAAAACCAAAACAAAACAAAAAAACAACCCTGCACACCATTTCAACTCTATAAATCATAGTCTTCTTGATGAAATTTGCCCAGGTGAAAAAGCCTCTTCTCTCACCCAATTACCACCCACAAATATCCTTAAATGACCAATGCAAATTATTTCAAACATATTTAAATGTGGGGTGTACCATTCATTTTTGAGTGAGGTAGCATTGACAATTGTGGAGTGTTGGGTTCTTGTATATAGGAATTTGTGTTGTAGATTGAGATGAAAGGACACAATTACCTTTATTTAACACCTAAAACATAAAATAATGACATTAAAAAACTTGGTAAAATATACCCTTGCACTGGTCAAGCAATTCACAATCACACATGACATTTTCATGCAGTCTCACAGCTTGAAGATTACTATTGCCTGGTGGATTGAGATGTGAATTAGATAATAAGGTTGTTGGTTAGGGAAGGGGGAGTCCATTTTGCTGTGCTACGCCCAATCCTCAGAATTTCAATTGACGAAACTGACTAGGCGCCATTATAGCGATATGAATGCAGTCATTTGATCTGATGACATTTGGGAAACTGAACATTGATACAAATTGTGCTTTGATGTTGGCCTGTTTATCCACCTTGTTAGGAACTCTGATGTACTAACTTCTTGGAATATATATATATATGAATATAATTATGGCAACCAATACAGCTGATACAATGGCACTTAATGATAGCTAGGATATTCCCCAAGGAGGATTTCCCATCTAAGGGTTGCTATGTATTTCATGTTGGTCTGTTTATATTTTGGACAATCCAGCACATAGATCCTAGAGAATGGCTCTAGGAAGCTTAATTTGGCTCATTAGACAGTCATCCTTGCAAGAAAATCTTTGAAGTGTCTAAAAACACGTTCCCACTTTATTGTTCAGTTGGTGTGGTCTTTTAAGAATAATGTCATTGTCTTATAGAAAGTACATCATTCAGTAGCCCATTTATAGTCTAGATCTGTAGCCTAATAGATTAATAGAATTAATAAATTACTTCACAGCTGTTTGCAGCCTGTAATTACCCACAATTAATTATCAATACATAAGTTATTATTTCATTTAGAGTGGGGCTTGAACAAACACGCAATTGGAGTAAGATAATTCTTTATTTGATGTAACGTGTGAGAGAGGTGATTTGCACACTTGGCTGTAATTCTCTACATATTCACCGGGTGTTACTAAATTCCACTATTTCTAATATTTTGTGGATGGCTCTACGAATGGGTCAAAGCTTCCAAAAATTTCCCGCCAAGTATTTCTTTATACAATTTGCATGCTAAGTTGTGTATGTGCATTCCAAACCCATTTTGTGCATACACACTATTCATAAATGAGGCCCCTGGACTCACACACACACTGCTCACTTGAGTACAATGGGTTAATCCAAACCTCAGTATCTTAAAAATAAATACAGTCCATAAATACTGTAAACTTGAATCTAATGACAATTTGAAATAAAAATGTTTCTGTGCATGATAAAAAAAAACAAACAAAAAAACTCCCTCTGCAATATATAACCAAAATGCTATTGTGCACATTCTAATAATACGGGTAATATTCAAATAGTTGATTATGTTCCGAACTGGGCAGTGAAATTTATTTTATAGATAAAGGCTGCAAAAGATTTGAGAACTCTTGAGCTATATAACATTCTCAGCATCCCTTAAAGAACTTCGTGGAGCGCAACACTTCATTTGTTTGTTTGTGTGGTCAAAAAATGTCAGGGAGACTGGGGATGGTTGTAGCACTGGATAGTTGCAACACTTTTGATTTCTCAAAGCATGCACAAGCTACAGATCACATTATTAACATTTTAGTACTTATTACACACCCAGCAGCATCCCGTAGCAAAGACGGACAGATTTATAAAGGGAAAAACTATTTTAAAAGTCCACTATGTAGGATTTATCCACATGAATATCCCTCCTTTGCCCCTCTCTTTCCAAGCATAGAACATACAGTGGCCATCAGGTGCCAGTGGTGACACGTCTGAAATACTAAAACCCTTGGCTACATTCTGGACACAACTACAGTTCATATAACCTGAAATGTTTTTAAGCTATAAACACGAGGGATCAATATGCAGGCTCCTTTATTCCTGTGTAATAATTAGTAGTGATTCTTTTTTTTTTTAAATTACTTTTGGGCTGTCTTGCAGTTTTCTTAATATGAGGTCATTTACGGGCAGTTAGCTTGTGCCATCCATGCAGTGCTGAGCCAGCTTTTCCACATAGTACATGTGGAGGACCATTTGAACTGGAAAATGTTGTGAAATATCACTTCAACATTTCTTTAACATAATAGAAGTGAATCCGAGTGTGAATCCCTCTCGTTTAAATGGGAATGGTGAAATTCTTGAATTCATCCAGCAACAAAGAACGTTACAAGTAAGTACTTTGAAGTGTACAAAGGAGTTAACAAATATATTGTAATATTTGATTTAACCTGCATATGACACTTGCTAATGGACTTCAGTGCAACAACAAGGCTGGGCTTTGATATTGCCTTTCTTCTTTGGTGAAAGCTTTAGCTCATTAGTTCATTTATGCAAGCTCATTTTTGCAAATCAGTAAATTCCCCCAAACCTGACGTTTGCTGGCAGAGCGCTGATAAGACACTATATTGCATAACATTAACATAAATGTTGTAATGCCTCACAGATCACTCTTATCTCAGTGTGATTCTTGAATACAAATGGGGGAAGTTTTATGTTGTAGACAAGATCTGTTCCTTTCCATATTATGAATCAGTGAGTTAAACCTTTTACGTATGTTTTTCCTGTTATACCCATGCAACCCATACGTTTTCTGAAAACCAGCGTTAACAATCTTTGGATGCAACAGAAATCAGTACCACTAAAAAGAATTAATCAGAGCATGGTTCCAGGACTTCAATAGTTAAATGAAATGGGAAATCCCTAGATTTGACCTTGGAGTTCTTGTTTTTCATCACCTATTCAAACATTTATGCAAATTGGAACAGAAATATCGCTCAGCAGTAATATTGAGAGTAAATCTGAACTTTGGATGCCTTTTTGATACATAAACTTGACCTATCGACCATTAGGGCACTCAGAGTTGGACCAGGGGTATCAAGGGCAAACAGACTGAGAGGTAGCATGGCAAGAAATGGGGGATTATTTTATCGTGACTGTTATAATAAACTACCTTAAATCAAATCCTAGTAACATTATAGAACATCTAGTTAGACAGCATGACAACCTAGGCTGGTTTGAAAAAAAAGGCTACAGTGTACAAATACACAAATACAGCGTACACAAGTATACAATCTGTAACCACTGTATATCCATTTCCCACCAGAGAAGGCCACAATTTCTAAACTGCCCACATCATCTACAAGCATTCCTCAAGAAATGCAGGGTGAAAATCTAATGGGCGAAAGCTGCTCCTATGTAGTTTTCATTTACAGATGTCTGAACATCAGTAAAAAAAATGGTGAAGACAGTTGAAGATTGCCAATGTCACAAGATACCAGCAGTCTCTGAATTACTAAAACCCGGCACGAACAACCATGCCGAGTCACTGAGATCACATTTTCCCATGCTAGCATTTGATGCGAACATTAACTGAAGCTCTTAACCTGCATAATCTGTTGCGTTGTGCCGCTGCCACATGATCAGATAAATGCATGAACGAACAGGTGTACAAGTGTCTCTAATAGAGGTTGGTGAGTGTAAATTCAAGTAAAGTATAAAGAGGCTTTTAGAGTAGCCAACCAACCTAGCGGCATGCCTTTCAGATGTGGAGGAAACCAGAGAACTCTGATGAATCTCACAGGAAAGGAAACCACACACACAATAACTCAAGGTCAAATCGAGGACAAGCAGCAATGCTACCAGCTGCGCCACCGAGTCTCTTTTTCTTTTGAAATGCTGCCTGTCGGAAATATCTAACCACTTTTAGTTTTATTAGACCTGATTTCCAAGTGATGGGAAATAATTAGGAATAAAGTGAAAATTTGAAATTTTCCAAAATGTAGTTAATTTTCATACTATACACAATGAATTCCTTTCTTCATCTAAAAAAAAAAAAAAAAGGCTCAAATTTAATGAATTCATTGAATTAATTTGAATTTGAATCTTGGCCTTACCATTGCACTCCACATAACCTTTAGTGACACATGACCTGAAATATTGGCCTTACAAATTTCCAATTAAGCCTCGACATGCCCTCAGTAAATATGATCACTTCACAACTCTAATCTTTACATGCTATTTTTGGGTTTGGATTCCCTAGAACACTCATCCTTTGCAGTCTGGCTCATATGTGTGAAAAAACTTGAGACAAAATCCCCAAGTAATCAATCATGTTGATGTTATCAAATGATGAGCAAGAAAACAGCTTAAATACAGAGGAGACCCCTTCAATCTGAAGTCAGGAAATTTAAGCGCATCGACATTGCTTCTCGAGATGGCATACAGAAATAATCTCCAAGTTTCTGGTAAGTGCACGTTGATATGCACGTAAGGCTCGCGCTTTTTCACTGCAATCTGACTTCTGCCTAAATTTCTGAAAGGACGACGTCATTAACGTATAAATTCCTACTTAAAACATGGCTTTGTGTTAGAAAATAATGTGGAAAGCCTATAATAAAGCTGTAGCTGTGAAACGATGCACAACTCTGCCCGGGTTATTTTCCAGAATCGGGTTTATTCGTTCATTAAACACACTTTTGTTTTGAAATGACATCAATTGTATTTTTAAGGCGATGTCAGTTTTAGCACTTGTGTATTAAAATGAACAATGCTTGACTTTGAACAAATTTTCTAAACAAATTAGTCACAAACTAGTAATATTTGTAAAATGACTGTGCTATAAGGCAACACGATGACGTGTAGATGTTTAGCTTTTCATTTGTAAAGAAACACTCACTGGCATTATCACCTTCCTCTTTTACAGCTTTATTCACGCTGCTTCTCATAACCGAAGCCATGCACAACCCAGCTATGAAAGCTGCCAAACATGAAATGGGATTCCTGGTTCGTAAAGCTCTCGCATACCTGGTGAGTAATTATTATAACCAGCTCTTAATACACGCCGTGTATAAACACTAAAGTTGGGGGAAAGCTTGGTTAGATCACAGATCTTCTTATTTAATTGCTCGAGCTAGCCATGCAATATAAATGACTAATTTAATTCCTTCACAAACACTGACTCTGCATGTTTGTAAGCAGCAAAGTGAGTCCACCTGTAAACACAAGGAGGCAACGGCGGTCCACTCCATCGGGTGTCTCACCGGACTGAGGAACAACTTCTCCGCCTGTCAGCACGCCTCCGTTTTTGGCACTTACCTCACCCAGGCGAGCGATTTGGACATTCAGACGCGTGTGACTGAAAAACTTCAAGCGATCAACCAGTACTTTCAGTACCTACAAAAAGATCTCTGCACGTCTGAGCCTGAAGTGAACGACTGTGACGTGGCCTTTACGGAAAGCGATGAAGATTATGAGAAAGTCTGCAAGGTGATTAGCCTTTTGCAGCTTCTCAAACAATGGTTGCACACATAAGACTGTTCATGTTAATTCATAATAGTTATTTATATTACTTTAATTAGCATATATGTTAAAAAAAATTTTTATATGCCTGTAAAGTTAAAAAAAATTTTTTTACCACATATGTATTTGAAACAGTGTTATTTCTTGCATATTAAACATCCAGGTTATTTACAAACTCTACATTTTTTTTAAAAAGATGTATCTGAAACACAATATTCAATGAAATAGACACAGTGGCATAATGTATCTAAAATACACTCAAGACAACCAGAAAAATAGATTGCTTCTAGACAAAAACACCTAAATCTTCATTTTGGTGGTTATTTTTTATTTTCAAAATAATTCCATTGGGAAGAAACTGCAAACCACATACTAGAGACGTTGCAGGTTCACACACACATGTTGAGCAGTTTTCCAAAAGGCAACCAGTTTGTTGACCTATACATTTCACCAGAACAGTTCGGCTTGTCATGGAAACACCCGAGGAGCAATTATAACTACAAGCAAAAATGAATAAAACACAAAGACGGTGCGTAGATAATACATATTATTGGAGCAAGTTTACTGCTGTATATAAGGCTTACCTTTATTCAGAATATATCTTACATGACTGAGTCACTGAAATATAGAATAAGACACGAAGGAGCGTAATCGTAGGATAATCCTCACAGCTGGAAGACAGAAAAAAAACTGTATGTCCAGGAGAAAAAATTACACCTGTTAATAGTGCTTAAACCGAGTCTCTCGAAGACTTAATATGAAGAAATTCCTGTAAAGGTGTAGTGCAAGAAACACTTTTAATCAACTGCAGGACTCACAGTTCACATCCTTGGACTGGAAGACACGGTTTGAGTCTGGCACTTAATACTCAAACTGCTCAGATTAAATCCTCTCGCATGTAAAATCACTTCGGACAGAAGTGTATAAGAGGAAAATGTAATATAACAAAACAATGACATTTTAAGGATTACGAACCAAAGAGCTTTGCCTTTGATTGGTCAAACGTGTGTGCTTATATCCATTTGCTACAACTAGCGGATTCTGTTCAAGCTATTCCCGTTATAGAAGCTAACACTTCTGTTTGCCTTTAAAACAAAGTCCATTATGTCCATAGCAGCCCTTTTAACACTGTTAAAAACCAAAATTATAGTTCCCTCGTATTGCTATAAATGCCTCGAAGGATGGCAAGGAAGAACACTCCTCTAGCATTTTTACTAACATTTACCTGACTGGAGAGAAATATCACCTATGCAGACGGCACATGAAGGTATCACAATGTCCTTTCGATCTCCTCGAGCACGTCCGACAGAATTGCTAGGTCTTTGGGAGAGATAGCCAAGTTAAATCATGACCGGAACGCGAGTAAGGGGCTAGGACTTCGTGGAGTGGTGTCTGGAGTTGACGACGGCCTGCTTAGCCTCTTCCGGAAGGAGTGTCGGGTCGGTCAAGATGGACGTGGTGGTGCTTAGCTGTCTCAGAGTCCCTAAAACCACTGTTGGGTAAGAGGAAGGGAAAGAAAGAGAGGAGAGGGATAATTTTTGTGGATGTGCGGAGTACCAGCGCTTTACAGTTACTCGGTTATTCCTCCTGTGCATTACACTCGCTTCTCATCATTTATTTGAAGCTCACATCACTGTCAGCTCCTTTCTCATCTGATGGCGGGACCGGGTAACGTCCCGCTTCTAATTCACTTCTGGTGGTGTATAAATTGCTGCTCATCGTCTTCACTATCAAAACACCATCTTCAAAATGGTGCAGTTCTTTTATCTCAGCAGGGCTGCTGCGACAGCGCGATCATGGCCATGGTTTTTAACCATCGCGCTTTTATTTTGCGTCGTCGTTTTTAAAATGACTTTTAAACGGTTCATAATTTAAAAAAAAAAAATAATAAATAATGCTGTTTCTCTCATTTAACATTAAACTAGCACACAATGTCAGCTACATCGACTGCAGTATCATTATAAATGACAAACTATTTTGCCTAATTGCTTAATAATAGCAGCATGTACAGCTATAATCACCAGCATAACTTACTGGGTCTGAGGACAGGCAGCGCACAGTCTCGGTCCAGCCACTGCATGGTGGTCTCACACAGCTCGCCCTTGTTGGTGGTTGACACATTCCCGTTGAAGGACTCGAACAGAGGCTTAATGATGATGCTAAACTGGAGGAGCGCTGTTAAAGAAAACACTTCCATTCATACTCGTGTTAGTCTGCGGAGTGAAACGATTTATCCGGATTTGTTCACGGATTTGGTCAGATTTGAAGCCTGATCGTGGGTCATGTATGTCAGACACCTAGCAGCTTGAGCAATATAAAATCCCAACAATGATGAGCTGTTTTACAACTTTGTTCATGGTTACTCGGTTAAAAAGACAGCAAGGAAACAATGAATACTGATCAGCCATAGCATTAAAACCCCAGACAGGTGAAGCAAACACTGATTATTTCATTACAACGGCACCTGTCCACAGGTGGATTATATTATACAGAAAGTGAAATATTGATGTGTTGTAAGCAGGAAAAATAAGGTAAGGATATAAGTAAGGATTTTAGTGACTGAAACGATCCTAACATACTCAAACACACAAAGCAATCTTGATGTCTGCTAGGTGCTGGAGTGACACGAATTCCTAATGAATGCATGGGACTGAGGAAAACCGGACTCAGTGTTCATGTTAGCAGAAACCAACTGACATAATTAATCCAACTAAGTAGCACCTCATGTCAACTAGCCAGTTAGACGGCAGGATATGTCAAATACTGAGCAGGTAATGGAGAGGGAATACCCGACATGACAAGAAGCATGAGGGAGAACGGAGAGAAACCTGATTCTGACCCTAGGCACTCTGGTCACTTTCATCACTCTTGGGTGAAAGAGAACTTCGTTTTACAGCGTTTGTCACCATTCTTATAAAAAAAAAAAAAAAAAAAAAT
>JAQMYM010004283.1:0-14426 GCA_030014255.1 Parauchenoglanis ngamensis | reverse complement strand
CACACACACACACACACACATACACACACACACACACACACACACATACACATACACTTGCAAGGATCTTGATTTGAAATAATTAGTCATTCATTTAATAATAATAATGCTTTGCCTAAACCTAAACTGTAAAATATTCTTAACCTCACCAACCGAAATAAAACCTTTCAGCCATTTTAATGATTTCCGGTTTTCTTATAAGGACCAGCCAGATGTTCCACAAGGTCGAAACTGTCAAATATTCCTATCCTTGTGGGGATTGAATACCCCCCTCCCCAAACACACACACACACACACACACACACACACACACATACACACACTTCACTTTCATCAGTGTAACCTTTTGTTCTTGCTTTAGTATTATTTTTTTCTTGATGAATGAAATGAAATTTCCTCTTACCCATAATGCAGTCTCCTCACCAACCAAAATCTTACACTCTTACAAATCTCACTTATTTAATTTAATGTACCTTTTGATTTGTGTGTGTTCGTTTCACGCTAATATAACCTCCCCCTAACACTTTAATTTACCTTGATGGCATTCCCTGAACTAGTGATGTAATATGAGGAAATGTTTCTGATAGACTAAAAAGCACTTCTGTGCAAAGGTGGTTATTAAATGCTGTTAATGCAGTGTATCAACCAAGAAACGTTTGGTCTGATGCAATTTTTGACAGTGTAGGATAATGTAGCTGACAGATATGGTAAGCTTATAGGCTCTAGTTTAGCAAACTGTGTGTCTAACTCTTCACACAGTAACTTCAACCACTCTGAGGTCTTCGGTACATCAGACAGTCTTGTTTATGTGGTTTCTGACATTGGATGACACACTTGACCAAAGCCAAAACAGATAGAGATTTTGAAAATGTAAAAACGGCAGCTAAAACCTCAAAGGTGGTGTGGTGGTTCCTCAGCACGAAATCAGTCCACAAACATCAGACAAATGGTATTACTGAGACAACCTTTCGACATGAGTGTGTGATGAGTCAGACAGGTTGCATGATACAAAACTGGAGGCTATAAATTTTCTTCACTTATTAGTCATATTAGCCTCTTGGCTCTATTACTAAACTAAACAGCCAAACTTTGGACATTAAACATCCTGGCTGATTAGTGTAAAGCAAAAACAATTTGTATATCTCTTTCTTTTTTTTTTTTTACCCAGACTAACGCTTTAAGTCAGATGCAGGGATGCCTTGGCGTCTTGTTCTTTCCAGTCTTCTCCTCTCGGAGACTTGTAATCGCATGGGGTTATTAGAGCACAATTCAGATCAAAGGATTTGTGCTCTGAGATTAGATTGCACTGTTACTGAACCAGTCCACACACACACACACACACACACACACACACACACAAAGAGCCAAATGTTCACTGGATACACAGAAAAACAAATTGTGAATTATTAACTGTTCCGCAGGCTCCATCTGCTTAGGACATTTCAGATTTGGTCTAATCTGCATGCAAAATCAGCATAGATGTTGTTGCACATGTGCCCCACTGGAGAGAATGAGAATCTGTTTGAGAAAAAAAACCAGTAACATGCTCGTAACAGATGAGCTCGGGCTGTACCTAGTTTTTTAATCCCCTGGTCCTTTAAAAATTCACTAAAGCCATGAAAGCGTTTCTCTGCTGAAACATTAATGAATGTTGGAACCATTGTGCCTATCTGCTGCAAGAAGCTATCAGTTTCCACGTTGGTTCTCATTGAGTGAGACACACTAATGCTTTATAGCTTTGTTACACTCAGCCAGACACAGGTGATATAAAAAGTTTGCAGTGTGAAAAAACCCAGGAGACATCTGATGTTATCCATGTGGAGCTTCTGTCAGCTGTGGCTTTATTGTGCTCTTACATATTTTACCTGTGGATTTGCTGTGCTGCTGATCATCGAGCAAAGAATCAGACGTGATATGGAGTGATAGAGATTTCATGAAAAAAGGCTCACATTATGCTAGTCTGGATGGAGAATATTACTGAACTGAACTGCAAACTTGCATCATTTACAAGAAAATAGAGTCATTTTGCCTGAACTGACAGGTAAGTGCCATAACACACTGATTCTCCATGCTGGGCCTTAAGTTAGCAAACACATTTTAGTGTGCTTCATGCTTTAACACATCCATTTTACCCTCAGGGTAAAGCTTTCTAGTGAGCTCATCACTTGGGTTAGACCTGTTGGAACCAGCAAACCACTTAGATGTCTAGTGCCAGTGAACACTGGGTCTGTAGTATAGTGCTTTTGTTTCGTGCTTTCAAAGTATCATCTCAAATGTAAAACTGTGCAAAGTTGACAAAAAGATAAAATTATGATGCCAGCCATAAACTTCTGAAAATAACATTACATTTTCTAGTAGTTATCATTGCTGACTTTACACTTGCCTAGCTCGTTTTTGGCCAAATTATTTCATCAACAGTTGTAACACCATATCTATCTCTCTCTCTCTCTATCTATCTATCTATCTATCTATCTATCTATCTATCTGTCTAACTGTCTGTCTGTCTATCTGTCTGTCTGTCTGTCTGTCTGTCAAGAGAATACAATGTTTATCAGGTTACGAAGTTACATCACATATGTTGCTTTAATGTAGTTAAATTAGACTGTTTTGATCTGCACATTCAAGCTTGAACATGTTTTTTTTTTTAGCTATAAACTAAACGATATGACTGTACCGTGTGCTGTAATATTGAATTTATTAAAGGTCCACTGAGTAGGACTGAACTGACTGAATGCCCCTCTATTACCATTCCAAGCGTGTATTAGAACTTACGGTGGCCAGCAGGTGCCCGTAGCGTACTTCCCATTACTTACATTCACACTCCCTTGCTTTTTCTGTGCTAAGTAATAAGTATGATCCTCCACTGCTCAAAATTTGGGTTCTCAATCTTGTTAGCCAGCACCAGTAAACACTGATTTCTCTAATTTCTACTTCCTTGTCTTCCTTTCTTCTTCTTTGTAGCTTCTTGTGTTTCCTTCCAGATTCATGTTGCTGCATGTAAAAATTTGCAACACGGAAGGCGCTCTCTAGGGGTTTGTCTGCTCTGAGCTACTGTAACAGTGTAACATGGTGGCTCCCTAGAGGTGGACCCGCACCCTATATAGATATAAATGGCTTATTCTGACCTTACGAAAACAATTCATAGTTACAGGTAATTATACACTGATGAAAACATGTTTGTTAATTCCATAAGTATATGATGGAATATATACTCCGTTTCTGCTAACAAATCTTTAAATCCTTAAACTCTTAAAATCCTACATAGTAGACCTTTAACAAATTTATAAAAATCTGTATTGCATGGGTTGAAAATGGCTCAACATACCATCTACTGTGCAAAATCAACCTGACAAGGCCAATGCTGATGTAGAGTCAACCATTTGGGATGAACTTATGCCATGAAATTTATATTTTAAAAAAGGATGTTAATACCCTCTAATTCTCTGAGCAACTTCTGCCTCACACATCCACGCCTTAAATGTTTGCACTTCTTTTGTTACACTTCTGAGGCTGTGACTAATCATAGTGTTCGTTATGATTAATCATAACCTCAGATGCTCCACCCCAGGCCACACTTTTCTGGCCACAGGCTTCAGAATCATGGAGTTTGCCATCTCATTTTCTCTCTACTAGATTTTTAAGCCGTTATTATTCTCCAGTTTCCAATGACACAATGCACATTTCAGAACAACATATAGTCACTAGATCAAAGTTCACAACATTCCTTAACGGTTATTTAAGTTTTATTTTTTAAAGAGGTGAGTAAACAACAGAGTATGCTATTCTGTTCTGGAATGTCATTCAGATTGTTTTTTCCCCCCTGTGAATGTAGGTTTACTGACAAAACGTACCAGACACTGTAATGAAAGCTACAATCTTTTCTTGCGTTGATTCTCATCCCCATTAAAGTGACTTAAACTATGGAATTTTAATAAATTTTTTAGCCACACAGTTATAGATCCTGGCTCATTATGGTGAGGGGAGAATATTTTGTTTATTTCCTTGGCGTCTTGTTCTGCTCCAGTTTCCAATAATGACGCAATTCAAATTTCAGAGCAAGATACAGTCACTGGATCAAAGAAAGTTCACCACATTCTATCATTAACAGTTATTTAAAAGTTTTTTTTTTCTTAAAAAGGGTCAAGCAAACAACAGACTACAGCTGCTATTTTGTGGTTTTGTGGTTAATTATGAGAAGCCCCTTGAGAGATAATTCATACTTGGTCTCACATTTAACATCATAATCTCACACGTACACCACTATACTCTTACACTACTATACCCTCTTACATCTGTAATCACACTTTCTTATATTTACTGTCATACTCTCACCACAGCATTACCCTCTCTTTCATAGAGATACTTATACACGCATTATATGCTTGCATAACAGTCTGTGTAACATAGGATAATAATATATGTGTAACGTCACAAGCCACTGTGGCATTGCCAGTCGCTTATCAGGCGGAGCTATGGCCAACCAGGGGTCCTAATATGGACGTGGTTGCTAGGCGACAAGCATGTGGTCGCAATGGAGGCAAATGCGCCGCAGGCGTGAGCCATGCTTAAAACCCCGAGGCAAACGCAGCTCGGTGCGCTGACATTATATTGTGCCATGCTACGCTGTGGTTTAGGGTAAAAGGAAGAAAGAAAGGAGAAAGAGAAAATATTGTGATTTATAAGAAAAGAAATGAGAAAGAGAAAATATTGTGATTTATAAGAAAAAAAGAGAAAGAGAATATATTAATGTTTAAACAAGATTTAAAGATTAAGAGGAGCATTTCCTCTAAGCTAGGGAGAGTTTTATTGAGGGATAGTTTATTTAGCACAGAGGGTCAGCACCATTTCACAGGAACCAGAGGGTATTGAAAGGTTAAATGAGATTGTCTCAGGCCAACAACCGCCCTTGGGAGACATGATCAGGCCCTCACTGCCCTGTTTGCCCAGGTTCGGGGCATATCTGAGAACATATCCCATATCCAGGCTCTGTTCCAGCCCTCTGTCTCCCCTGCCAGTCCTTTCCACCCAACTGGCAGTGGGGCAGCACAGGGGGTCTCCGTGGAGACAAGGCTACCCACCCCCTAACCTTTCGGAGGAGAGGTCAGAAGCTGTAATCCATTTATCATGCAATGTTCCTTAGTTTTTGAGATGCAGCCCTCCCAGTATTCCACTGAGTGGGCCAAAATTGCTTTTATTTTAACACCCTCCCCTGTTGTCTGGGAGGGTGCTGGCATGGGCCACTGCAATATGGCAAAATAGGCTCACCCCCACATTCCATACTCCAATCCTTTATTGCTGACCTGAGAGCCATCTTTGCTCATCCCGGCCCCGGGCAGGGGGCATCCTCCCTGCTTCATATCCGCCAGGGCAGTTGCTCTGTGGCTGATTATGCCATTGATTTTCTGACCCTAGTGGCCGCTTCAGGCTGGAATGATGATGCCCTTCAGGCAGTGTTCATGCAGGGCCTTATGGAGCACATTAAGGATGTTCTAGTGGCCGGCCATCCCCCTGGGAGTCTGAGTGATTTATATGCGCTGGCGATTCGACTGGCCAAAGAGTTTTAGAAATTGGACATGCGCAGTGCCTATAATTTAGTCCGCACCAGGGCAGGGGATGAATGAAAGACCATGTTCATCATGCCAAACGGGCATCAACTTTATGACAATCTGGAGGAATCACAATTCAACGTGTCCATAATCTTATTCCAGGGATTCATGGTGTCCCAAGGGAGGCTTAGTATGGACTCAGAGAGGGTCAGGGCGGTCACGAAGTGGCTTCACCCCACGTCGGTTCGCTCAGTGCAGTGATTTCTGGGGTTCACTAAATTCTTCTGCCGGTTCATCAGAAGCTTTAGCACCCTAGCTACCCCACTCAGCATGCTGACCAAGAAATCCCTAAAGGGTTTCTCCTGGACAGCAGAGGCACAGAGGACCTTTGACATCCTCAGGGAGAGATTAACCATCGCTCCAGTCCTCCGTATGCCTGACCCCAAGGCCCAATTTATAGTCGAGGTGGACGCCTTGGACATCGGGGTCCTGGCGGTTCTCTCCCAGCATGGTGGCATGGACCGGTCACTGCATCCATGCACTTACTTCTTTCACCAGCTTACCCCTCCAGAGAGAAATTGCAATGTGGGGGATAGAGAACTCCTGGTGGTACGGTTAGGCCTACAAGAATAGAGACACTAGCTCGAGGTGGCCTAGAATCAGGTCCTCGTATGGACAGACCATAAGAACATGGCATACATCCAGCAGGCTAAGTGTCTGAACCCTTGACAAGTCTGGTGGGTGCTGTTTTTCACCCGGTTCAATTTCATTCTATCCTATCAAACAGGCAAGAAGCAAGAAGCTGGACACCCTTTCAAGGCAGTGGGACCCAGATACCTTGGAGCTCGTCCACCAGTCGATCAAACTGCCTCGGTGGATTGTGGCCCCATTGCAGTGGGGTCTGGAAAAGGTCATCCAGGATGCCCTCCAGCGAGAACCTGACCAGAGAGGGGGCCCTCCACTGAGGCTCAATGTCCCATCCACTGTCAGGCCCCAGGTGCTATCCTGGGGCCACAAATTCAGTGGTGTGTGTGCTGTCTGTGACCCACAAACACTACGAGGGACCCATACACTTAGGTTACAGCCTAGCATGCTAATACTAATCCTGTCACAAGGACTCCCTCACTTTCCCATTTAATAATTCTTGCATTTTGGTCCCACTTATATCAGTCCAGTTGGGCTGACGGGTCCGGGTTCCCTGTTGTATACCATCCTGGAACCAGTCCCATAACAATATGTGTATGTATGTATGGTAGTATAAGATAATGAAATTAGCAGTGTATGTGAAACAAAGGTCTAATATAGGTATGAGAGAATAATATTATATTTTGAACAGAATAATAGCATATGTAATAGAAATAAATAGTACATGTGAATGCAAATAATCATGTGTAAGCAACACAATGACAATGAATGCAAAACAGAATGATAGGATATACGAATTGCTAATTGTGTGAAAGAGTTTGAAGCTTTCTAATATTTACTATCATACCTCATACAAACAGCATTGTTCTCTCTTGCAAAGAGAACTATACTCTCACTATATAGTGTTAGGATACTGTATGGATACAGTATTTATTTATTTATTTTTATAACATCTAGTTTATTAATGAATATTAATTAACATCTATTTTTAAATGAGTGATTTCACATAGAAACTTATAGTGGCACATAAAACCCAGGGTTAGTTTTAGCAACTACAGCAAAATGCAGTAAAAAAACAAAAAAGTATTTTTTAATTGCAAATTTTTTTCCTTCTAATAGAAATGAAACTGAACTAATTTTATGATTTGCACTATATTATATCATATTATATTATATTATATTATATTATATTATATTATATTATATTCTTTCTATCAAAAACACAACATGATTTTGAAAATAATCAAGGGTTTTTGCGTGAAAAAGAAAAATAATTAAAATTAACTTAACAACTTAACCAAATGTACTATGATACAGTTCATTATTGTTATTGACTACAGCAAATACATAAAAAAATTCATAAATAAAATAATAATAATATTTTCAATAATGTGTATTCAACAATAATATATTAATATCATTAATAAAATAAAAATTATTTTAAGTTTTTTAAAGAAAAATAATAAAAATCTAATAACTTTTTGATTGTAAGTGTTAAACATGAAAAACCAAATGCACTGTTAAACAATTCATTAATACTACCAACTACAGCAAATGGATTTTAATAATTTAGTGTTTTCTTTTTTAACATTTTTTTTTTAAATTCAATACCTTTTTGACATGTAAAGACAAATGCACTATGATAGCCTGCAGTTTTTTATTGCTAACTACAGCAAGTAGATTTAAAACACTCGGTTTACCTATTTACCCTAATTTCTTAAAAAGAAAAATAATCAAAATACAATGAAATAAAGAACAAACAAACAAAAAGACTAAAATAAAAAAAGGTTTTTATGCATTTTTAAAATGTATTTGCTGTAGTTGATAACAATAATGGACTGTATCATAGTACATTTGGTTTCAGATGTGTGGTTTCTACAATCAATAATTTATTGAATTTTATCATTTCAAGCATATACAGATGATACAGTACATAGTGCAATGAGACAACATTTCTCCAGGACCAAGGTGCTACATATAAGACAACACAGAAGTACAAAAGTGCACATGTGCAACAACATTACAGACATTACAGACAACATTAGACAACATAAAGTGCAGGTGTGCAAACATGCAAACACTGCAAACAGTGCAGACATCACAAGACAAGACAGTGCAGCGCTAATCCAAATCGAATGTGCAAAAATTGTAGAGGTAGATGAATATATATTTGTGTGTGTGTGTGTGTGTGTCAGTCCAGTCCCTGAGTGTTAAGGAGTCTGATGCCTTGGGGAAGAAACTGTTACACAGGCTGGCAGTGAGGGCCCCAATGCTTCAGTACCTCTTGCCAGATGGCAGGAAGGTGAAGAGTGTGTGGGTGTGTCTTCCACAGTGCTGGTGGCTTTGCAGATGCAGCGTGTATGGTGAATGTCTGTGATGAAGGGAAGAGAGACTCCGATGATCTTCTCAGCTGTTCTCACTATCCGCTGTACGGTCTTGTGGTCCGATACGGTGCAGTTTCCATACCAGACAGTGATGCTCTGTAGAAGGTGGTAAGGATGGGTGGTGGGAGATGGGCTTTCCTCAGCCTTCGCAGGAAGTAGAGACGCTGTTCTTTCAAAGCAGTGTTGTGCCTTTGATAGGAAGAATGGATTAAAATATAGAAGAAAAAATCTTTTGCAATAAAAAACACTTGCTTTTTTTAATACAGCATTTTGCAGTAGTTGCTAAGACTAACACTGAGTTTTTATGTTGCACTATAAGTTTCTACGTGTAATCGCGCATTAAAAAATACAGATTAATTAATAATCGTTAATAAACTATGTTTACATAAATAAACAATTAAATAAAAAATAAATACTGCGTCCATACTGTATCCTAACTCTACAATACATCAGATATCCTGATGACTATCAGCCTGGTAGAATCTTACACAGTTACCCATGTCATGCACTTTTAACATATAATGTGTGTATATGTATAGTTCTCTGTGCAAGAGAGAGCCATGCTGTGTGTATGAGAGAGTAAATATAAGAAAGCTTGACTATAGAAGTAAGAGGGTATGTATGTAGTATGAACGATCTCTCTCTTATAGTTGATTGTACGGAGTCCCCGAAGGGACATGTTCATGGTCATGTTTCTGTTATATCACACTGTCATGTTATCTAAGTTATAGAAATTAGCCTATTTAAGGGGCAGTGAAAGAAATTATACATCCTAGCTAAATTTCACATTTACACAACTGAGTTTACATCTCTGTAAGTGAACATTACTCCGAGCGTGAAAGATTTGACTCGAAAGACGTTGAATCGATTCAGGAGTCGTGAAAGAACCGATTCGTTCGCGAATCAAACACTAACCAGCTAGAAGGAGGGGCGGGTGCGCGTGAGCGCGCGTGAATAGTAATAATAATGCAAGTGTCGGCTGCGTCGGGGCCGCTTCAGCTTCGGCTTGAGCTCGAGCGAAGCCGGATTATCTTCACGAGGGGCAGCGAGGGAAAGAAAGATAGAAAGAAAGAAAGGAAGAAAGGAAGAAAGAAAGAGAGAAAGAGAGAGAAAGCGCCCCTCCCCGTTTATTCCGCTCATATAACGCAGACGCATCCAGGCGCAGAGGACTCCCTGTGATTGTTTATTGCTGTTATGGCGGAAAGTAGCTATGCTCACAGCTCCTGGGAAAAGTTCACCTGAAACTCCTGCATAAGACATCACGGGGAAAATGGTAAAACACCGCCGTCTGTTATGTTAGAAAAATCCAAACAAACCCGTGTGTTTGTGTGAGTCTGGGCGCTGGGTGTGTTTCATTTGTTGCCATCATATCGCTTAGTGATTAGGTTTGAGTGAGCTGTTTGATGCGTTTTGTTTCATTGTTGCTTTATGCCACATGCTGCTCTTTTGTTGACAGTGTTGGGAGTCGGTTTCCCGCCTGATTGGGCTGTTTACTGATTCACACCAAAGCTTAGATGTCATTTGAGCTGATTTTCTTGATTATTCTTACTTATGCATTTTTAATAATTCCGGAAACTTTAATTATTTCGAATTAATTTGGCGAAAAAAACCCCCCCACTGAGGACCTGGCTTATAGTGAAGTGGAACAGGTTTTTAAAACAAGCAAATTTAGTAACTCTGGAGCAACTACGGAGTCGTTTACAAACCGGTCAGGGTTCACATGACAAAGGTCACAGACGCAGAAGTACAGGATGCAAGCAGCTGACTGTGTGTGTGTGTGTGTGAGAGAATCGCGAGTCAAGCGTGAAGTGAAACATCACCATCACCACAAAAGTTTGCATGTCTTCTCCACTCACCTGGAGCTCTTTCCGTTAAACTCAACCTCATCATCCTCTTTTATTTATTTATTTATTTATTTATTGTGATCTTTTGGGTTTGTATTGCACTTCATGTAACATACATGGCAAATGTTCCTTTAAATAAATCAATAATGCAATCATGCACTACCCTCTAAGTAGGAGGATTGTGTATGCACTGACCCCCTCATTACAAGCAGGTCAGTGATGGTCTGTCTGACACCCCTGATTAGGAAAACCTTATTTCTCATCAGCTTGTGTGATAGTCTACAACCTACCACACTCGCAGCTCTCACTGCCCCCATCTAACCCTCATACTCTCAGCTCTTTTGATGTTTTTTTTTGTCATTACTTCCTTATTATTGGCTCGCTGTTATTCTTCATGGTCATGGTGTTCCAGCTTCATTAAAATTCATGAAATGTGGTATGATATTCCTTATAGTTACTGGAAATGCTCTATACGGCCAAAAGTACACAGATGCATGACCATCACACCCACGTGTGTTCCTTCCTCAAACTGTTGACGCAAAGTTGGAAGAACACAATTGTATAGAATGTCTTTGAATGCTGTAGCATTTCAATTTCCCTTCACTGGAACTAAAAGGCCCAAACCTGCTCCAGCATGACAATGTGCACAAAGCGAGCTCCATGAAGACATGGTTTGTGTGAAAGATCTCTAGTGTCCTGCACAGAGCTTTAACCTCAACGGTACTGAACACCTTTGGGATGAATTTGAGTGCCAGCTGCACCACAGGCATCCTCACCCAACACCGGTTCCTGATCCTGTAGCTGAATGATCACAAATCCACACAGCCATGCTCCAAAATCAAGTGGAAAGCCTTCCCAGAAGTGTGGAAGTTATTATAACAGCAAAGCGGGGAATAAATCTGGAATGGGATGATCAGCAACTCGTATGGTGTGATGGTTAGGTGTCCAGAAAGGTTTGGCCGTACAGTGTATTTTACAGATTACATTACTGTTTAATGTTTGGGAACATCCAAGAGACAAGTTACTTCCTGTTCTCACTTGTGGTGTAGGTGAGATTTAAAAAGTCATTTCAGAGCTCAAAGTTTGCTATCAATGTTAAATCGGCTTACTTCAAGTAGTTGAATGGGGATCAGGACGCACCATGAACTCGAATTCAGATTATTTCATCCACATTCAGCCACACGCTTTTATCTTTAGTGGAATTTATGGTTGGGCATTGTGAGATAATCTATTAGAGACACAAATTGCGCAAAAAATAAGAGCATGCAAATAATAGGAGCCTCTCATAAAGAATGTAGCTTTACTGCGAACTTGCACAAGCTCACTACAAATGCAGAGGTCCACTTCTTTGAGTTATTAACTAGCCACAAAATACATGGTTATTAATGGTTAAGCATTAGTGGGAAAGCAGAATATTTCCCCCCCTTCTCCTTTCTTCTGTTTTGCTTCCAGATAAATGTGGCCCATCCAAAATTCAGTAGCCGGGGTTTTAACTTGTGTCAAACCCAGGGGTCATATGACTCATTGTTTTAATCATCACTGGCACCCAGTCAAATATCCTATTACATTGAAGATACTCCATCTTGCCTATAAGGCTGTAAATGCTTCTCACTTACCTCTCTAAAATAAAATAAATTTATATCGGCTGCACCCGCTAAGGATTGCCACAGCGGAGCCATTTTTGTCCGCATGTCTGATTTGGTTAAGTTTTTACGGCTGCCCTTCCTGACGCAACCCTCCCATTTATCCGGGCTTGGGACCAGTAGTACCAGAAGTAGACCTTCCTATTCTGCTCGTTCTTATTTACCATCGTAATCATGAGAAAGCAAGAATCAAAGTCTCAGAAATCCAAGAAGTCTTAAGAAAATTAGTGTGTCAAAGCAGACCGTGCCAGTGATCGTACCCATAGTAAAGTATTGTGACGAATATTTTGACTTACTGTTCAAAGGTATTTAAGGGTCAGAGAATTTGATTGTTAAATTCGGTAACATTTTAATCACAAATGACCAAGTCAACATTTAAGTGGTGCTTCAGAAGGATTTTATAGCTGTAACTGTCTAGAGCAGAGAATTCCTGACAGGATGTTAGAATTGGACTTTTCTTCTGTTGCCTGAATATGAGAAAATTCATTGCTGGCAGCGGCCCGCATGTCCAGGATGACTTTCCAGCTGAACTGTTCATGAAATTGCTGATCATTTTCATGCATGATGCTAACCATAAAAGTGAAATGCCATCCAATAAGAGAACATGATGACACGGATCACCGATTCAGGATGGTGTTGAAGGACTTGGGGGAATCAAAAGGGTTACAGTCGTTGATGCAAAAGCTCAATTATGTCTCTGTTGTGCCGTGATCTTTTCGTGCCCTTAATTTTGGCAGGAACAGTGCAGAACCTGATCCCCTCCGAGGAATTCTTTTAAGAACACGTTGGTCTTTCATACTTGGAGTCCAGGACAGGTTGGTGATTTTGCTTCTCTAACACACCTGATCATGAAAACTGAGATGAATATGAACAAACTGCTCTGGACTCAGATGTACAGGACCACAACAAACAAACCAGGCGTAAAGTGTAATACAGTAGTCTGCTGGGAATATGATGGATATAGAACAAACTAAGCTGTTTCCAGTGCCATGGAGTGAGCTCTTTGGTTAAATAGCTGAAAATTTAAGAATAAAGTCTCTACACTTGCCAGAGATGTAAGTGTCTGACTCGTATGGTTCATTAAGATGGGTAGTAATGAGGTGAATGCGCATTCTATTAGACGCTTTGTAATTGAATTGCTCTACCATCACAGCTTCACATACACCAATGAAATTCTAGAAAGAAACCGACTTGGTATGGACCAGGGTTATGGATTTTCTGGTCAAAACAAATTACCCATAGCATATTACATTGATGTACGAAATTCTAATAAGAACATTGCGTCTGCGAGTTGTTGTGAAACAGTACATTAAACTAATGCTTGGTGACCTGTTCTCAGAGCTGTTCCCATGCACAGAACATTTCACTCGTTCCATTTGGCAGACACTTTTATGGAAAATGGTTTATAGTTCAACTGAGCAGTTGAAGGTTATGGGCTATGCTCAACAATAGCAGATTGGCAGTGTTGACCAGCCAATCAGCGACCCAAAGCCTTAACCACTTAGCCAGTAGTGCCCAGTTCCTGTAGCACAGCGATGGTAGAAATAGATGTTTTATGCAGAACTATGACAATCAGGTTGTTGCTGGAAGTCAGAGCTTCAATTCATATAGACTCAACATGGCTAAAAGTTTGTGGATGCCTGGCCCTCACACCCATATGTGAGTCTTGCCCAAACTGTTGTCACTAAGTACACAATTGTCTAGAATGTCTCAGTATGGTACAGCATTAGAATTTTACTTACCAGCACTAATAATCTGGAGCCTGTTCCAGCCTCTGTGCACAAAGTGAGATCCATGAAGACATGGTTTGCCAAAGTTGGGGTGGAAGAACTCAAGTGTCCTTTTCAGAGCCCTGACCTCAATCCCACTGAACACCTTTGGCATGAACTGGAACACTGACTGCACCCCAGGCTTCCTCACATAACAATGAGTGCCTGACCTCATTAATGCCATTGTGGCTGGATGACCACAAATCCTCAAAGCCACGCTCCAAAATCTATTGGAAAGCCTACGCAGAAAAGTGTTGCCTGTTATAACAACAAAAGTCAGATTATGTATATATTTATGCCCAAGGTTTTGGAATGGGATGTTAAAGAACAGATTGAGGTGTGATAGCTGGGTGTCCTCAAACCTTTGGCCTTCTAGTGTACATTACACATCCACTGGAAGAACAGGAGCAAAGTGACAGTGTGGTGTGGAAGTGATAAAAAAGTGCAGTGGTTAGCACTGTCGCCTCACAGCAAGAAGGTCCTGGGTTCGATCCCCGGGACACCCAGGGTGCCTTTCAGTGTGGAGTTTGCATGTTCTCCCCGTGCATGCGTGGGTTTCCTCCGGGTGCTCCGGTTTCCTCCCACAGTCCAAAGA
>JAQMYM010004282.1:0-14438 GCA_030014255.1 Parauchenoglanis ngamensis | reverse complement strand
TTGGTTTTGTGTTTGGTTGCGCACATTTTCCATATTTCACACGTTTAAAGGTACCCACATACCTCTAGACATAACAGAGAGTATTCCACAGTATGCCCAATATGCCCACAGTGTGCCTACAGTGCCAGCATTGGGGCCTGTGTGGGGCCACTGCGGGCAGCACAGCGGAAGGCATACCACAGGTTCGAAATGCAGGCACGTGTGGGCTCCAAAATATGGGGCCCCAGTGTGACAGCCCACACCCACCCAAGTGTGGTCATGCTGCGGGCTCACAACAGGCCCCATTGTGGCTCACTGTGATTACTGTGGGCAGCCCTCACTCACTAGTGTGGGGCCAACACATGCCCCGCATTTCATGCCGGTAAGGGGGCCCACAGTGAGCTTGGATTTTCTGCCCACAACGGCCCCATATAGACCCTGAAGGGGTGTATTTGCTGGATACTGTGTTATTTATTAAAGGAACATGCTGTTATGAAAACCTTACACTATCTTCATTTCGATTGTTACTAGAATACATTACACAAAGAAGCACTGTAGTATTTTCATGTGGTCTGGCTTTTATCATCACACCAGCATGTAGTGTGGTTGTCCTACACGCCAGGTATCTCTGGTGGTGAACAGGCTACCATCCTCAATATCTAGTACTGTTGACCAGCATCCAATCACCATCATACCATGCTGGTCATCAGTAGCATGAGATGCTGGTGACCAGCATACCAGCACCAAAACACAACTTATGCTGGTATAGCATGATCAGCATGCATTCTGGTATGCGTACTGGTAACTGGTAACATGCGTACTGGTAACCACCTATGCCGGTCTATGCCGGGACACCCAACCAAACAAACCACCTTGGGTTCCTCTGTGCTAGACTACAGATCAGGACTTCAGTTCCTGGGATGCAGTATGAACCCGCACAAGCGTATAGCTAATTACACACCACTATTGCATCTCTGCTAATTCCTGACTCTTTATTTAAAGACTCATCTCCTGCTATGACTTTGAGGTATTAATGTTGTTTAATGCACACTCTGCTAAGCCATTTTACATTTACTCTTGCTATTCCAGTGTTTCTGACTTCGTTCTCTTCCTGTTTGTGCTATTTGAGATCTTGCTATATACTTGTTCTTTGTCTATTACCTTTGACTCATGTTTTGGAACTGCCTGCCCTGTATTTGTATATAATCTCTGTAAATACACCTTTACCTTCACATGATTTTGCCTCCTCTCCGTATATGCAACAAAAGGTCAGTAAATGGTCTTAACTAATCACGCATTTCATTATAAATCACATATCAGTTAACAGTAATGAAGACACCAATTTGAATTCAGGCAACGCTTTTTTGTAAGTGTTCTAGAAACATGTCGAAGATTATATTGCTATCAGTTTCTTGCCTGTGCAAATCCAGGCACAAGATCCAGGGATTGAGCAACAGAGACACGGACACAGAATGTAGGTGTATGATCAACCCAAAGTTTATTACAGCAGAGAAAATTTTATACACAGCAGTGTGGGTGAGTGTGTGTATATGTTGTACATGTGTCATGTTAGAGGATGTGTGTAGGTGTGAAACTAAAGAAGACAAAGAACAGAAGAAACCAACAAATGGTCTCTAACAGCTATGATATGTTAATTTGGAAGAGCAGGTCAGACTGTGATTTCGGATATCACACAAAAGACATGATCGAGGCAAAGTTATAGGAGTTCATAGCTGATATATAGAGAAATGCAGGTAAGTATGCAGGTAAGAAATGGTAAAAAATGCAGGTAAGACCAATAATTCAGATAAGTATGGATCAATAATTTTGTCTAACACAACAAGTATAAAAAATCTAACTCTGTAATTTAACAAACTGTAATTTAGTGAAAGCACATTTCTGTGTCAAATGAAAGTAGCTAATCTTTAGTCATTATTAAGCGACAATTTTTATTTATCTTTAAATATGTGCGGATGGCTACTCTGGTATCCACTTGAAACCTCTTTGCTTTGTAGTACTTAATATGGAAGTATCATGCATCTGTTATCAATTTTAATTCTAGTTTATTTATATATTTTCATGGATTTGCTCCTTGCTACATGCGCAATGCATTCCTTGAATTTCTGATTGCCTGAACTTTGATTCTGTTTTCGATTGTGAGTGTGCCTGCTGACTTTTTACCTTTGCTTCCATGTGTTAATAAACAGGTTTTGCTTTTACTGCCTCCTCCTTCCTGTGCATGTGTCCAACCACACCCCACAACCCTGAATGGATGCTTCACCAAAACAGGGATACAGTAGGATCATGGGAGGATGGCCACATACACACCATGCCCACTTTTCTGCTGCAACGAAGGTGGATCGATGTCCCGGCAGCCTACGATGGTGTGCATTTCCACGTTATGACTTCCTGCTTTAGTGCATGCTGTATTATCAGAGTCTGGTGGATCCTAAACCAGCAGAGGACATGCTGGTGGGCATTGTACCTCATCACCATAGAACACACGTTTTTGAAGAGCCCCCTTAAGTTTGGTGCTTAAGTCTATTCATGAAGAATAGGCAACCTGCACTCCAAAGATCCCTCGAGCCACAGGACCTGTTCCAGACTCGCATTCCATTCCTGTTCATGCCTCAAAGTCTGTTCAAGCTTCGCAGCTGGCTCATGCCTCCCAGCCATTCACAGACGCAGAGACCGAGCCCGCTCCAGCCACAGTCACAGAGCACACTCCAGCTACAGAAACGGCTACAAAGCCTGTGCCTGTTCAAGCAACAGAGTCATTTCTAGTCTCACAGTCTGCTCCAGCTCCAGCCTTCACAGATTCTGAGCCAGCGCCAGGAGCCTCCACAGTTTCTGAACCGCCTCCACAGCCTCAGTCTTATCAGTGTCATAGCATGCAAATTTGACAAGGTTCTGTCATGGATTTGCTTCTCCATGCGTGCACAAACACATTCTTTGAATTTCACCGTTGTGAACTTCCGGGTTTGTGCAGTGGATATTCAGGTCAGCACTACAAGTTCCAGCATGGATCATGGCTCCATGTAAGTGGAAGCTTGACTGCATTCTGCTGTTGAGCATTAAAACTGATTACATACAATATATAAGGACTCCTAGATACACAGGAACTTTGCAAAGCATTAGTTGGTTTACCCCTAACCTGCTACTGCCAAGCCTTTTGTATACCCATTTGTTTTGACTGTGTTTAGCTTATCTGGTTTCCATGTTTCTGTTATGCCTCTGATGCTATGTCTGCTGATTGCCTGAATCGTGATTCTGTTTTGGACTGTGAGTTTGCCTGTCAACTTTGTACCTTTGCTTCCTTGTGTTAGTAAGCACATTTTGCTTTTAATGCCTCCTCCTACCTGTGCATGTGTCAAACCACCCCCAACAATCCTGACATACATGGTGCTTCCAACAATGGACATTGGGACAAACCAGGTTCACAGAAATCTGGATATAAAATTAAAATGAAAAATATTAAATTTATCCCTAATGTGGGATGGATGTAACTCAACTCTTATTTAGGGCATGCCTAAACTGTCCCGTAACTGAACTCATATTGAGTTGGTTGAGCACTCCTGTAACTAAATTCACATCAGGTCATGCATAAAGTATTACTGTAACAACACATGTTGGGTCAGAAACTTTCAATTGGTAGCACACATCATATAATTTTGTGAAACCTTAGAAAACCTCTCCATACATCCATACACATGAGTTTCTGGTTCTCAGGAATGGGCAACATGTAAAATGTCTCTGCACTTACTAAACCTTAATCCAGGTAGACAATTTTACCTGCCAGTCAGAGTCATCCCACACAAAATCCATGATCCTTCCAACAATAGCAAATGCTCAGCTAAAAATAATTGTTTCTCAAAGTGGAAAAAAAGATCAGCCTTATCCCCAGGTGGGCACAGACTCAAATATTTATTCTATGTGCATTCTCCCTATGTGTGTAGTATAAATGCAACAGTCTGGAGTGAGTCTGATCTTTCATCCATTTTGAGAAACATTTTTTTAAGATCTACATTGGCATCCTCCTAATTTCACCCTATTGTAAAAATACACATAAAGCAATAAACACTTACAAATGTAATCCAGGACATGTGGCCTAAACATTGCTAAAAGTAAGCGGAATATATTATCTAATATCATTTACTGAGACTCTTTCTCTCCACAATGATTGTAAGATAAATGTAAGTTTAAAAAAGTCAGTTTTGTGTATCTGTCGCATCAGTGTATTGCACTCGGACTACCACGAACTCCGTTTCCCAGCAGCCTCAGTGAGCTACTATCATGGCTGCAAAGAACTGCAATCCCCAGCACTCGCCCTCACTTCCTAGGTCCCTGTCTCCTGATTATTATTTTTCACCTGTTATGCATTTATGTTTGTCCTAAGTTTATAAGTTTATTTATAGCTCCAATGTCCTTTTTGCATTGTGAAACATTGTGTTACTCAATACATAGCCAAGCTTATGTTTTCTGCCTAGTGTATGCCAGTTTTGACTTTGGATTGTATTTTTGACTTTGATTCTGCCTGAGCTACGTTTTTCCAGTTTGCCAAAGTTTTACCATTGCCTGTCTGACCTTGAACTTTGTCTGTCCTCTAATATCCCTGTTTACCTGGTACTGTTGTGCTGCTGCTTGTGTTTTACCTTGAGAGTGCCTAGCATTTGAACGGTGTCTGCTTGCTGTTCCCATAAATAAAGATCCGTGCAATTCCATTCACCTCTCATCTCCGTTCCTGAAAGTATCAAAATGAGTTTTAAAACTTAGGAGCTCATTTTACAATAATTTTTTGTAGCAAATGAAGGAATCTAAACTACAGAACAGAACAGGAGCAGCACTGCACTTGATAGACAGCACAATTGTTCTGATGAATTTGACTGGATTCTTTGATATCTATATATAATTTTTTCAAATGTAAATAAGTATTCAATTTCATTATTTCCTAAATATGGAATCAAAGTACAATTTCTCAAGTATCCTTCATCCCTGGTTATAACAATTGCATACGTTCATCAAGACTAGCTGATTTTTAAGCTTATTCATAAAAGTGATACTGTGACTCACCAAATTTACTCTTAACCTGTTGAAATTGCCTGATCAAAAAGTTAATATGTCATGTTTTGGACTACACAACAACTAAACTAAGCTAAGCTTTCAGAATTGTCATCATTACAACATAAGTAAAAGGCTAAAGAAAAAAGTAGCACTCCAATGTTGCGTGTTTTGGGTCAGTATTCCATGCTTCCAACATGCTTGTATTCTGCAGATGAGTCTTCAGGGAGTGCCCATAAACACAGCACTCTGTGCACTCATCCCTGTATCTTTGTCTGTACTAGCAGTGCTTTCAAAATTCCTTTTAAAAACCAGGAACCCAGTTAGAACGGTTAAACCAAAAGAAGAATTATTCAAATTTTGCTGCTGTCAAAGTAGTTCAATTCTGTCCATTTTGTTCTGTGGATTTTGGTGAGATCTGGTCTGCCAGTCCAGAGCATGAGGGATGGTCAAGGAAAGAGGCAGAGCGCCCCCCTGTGTTTGAAATCATAAAAGCCCTTTCAATGTTTGCACCTGAGCCCTAGAAAACTGTGGGTCACCAGTAAGCGGTAACGAAATCCACTGTGAGCTCCAACTCCACACACACACAATTCCTATGAAAGTCATTTACACTTCAAAGCGCTGCCCAGCATGTGTGTATCCAATTCTAAACACACACACATACACAAACAAATGCTGCACTGCATGTCAGCTTCCTCTCCTGCTGAACCTCTCACTGTAAGATATCACACACATACACAAACACCACACTGACTACTGATCTGCTTCTCTCACTCTTTCTCACCCCCTGCTCTCCCTCTCGCACTCTCTCTCTCTCTCTCTCTCGCTCTCAATCTCTCTCGCTCTTTCTCACATGTACATACACACCTTCTTATGTACACCACACATACACGTGTTTCTTTCCTGATATTTACATGAATACATATTTTTGACATAAATATTTATGCTGAACTTCATGCTGAATTTCAGTTCTAGCAGAGACGTGTGTAAAAGTGTGCGTCCTCAAGTATTCCATATATGTCTCAATCTCACTTGATCAACCATGAACTCTGGCACTCATACACGTACACAGGCTACAATACTCCCCCACCCTCAACCCACATACATGCATGCATGCACACACCCAAGCACTGTGGGAATTTCTTTTCTTGTCTTGAACAGATCCATTTTAACAAAGCATAATTAAACTATGGGTTTTCCCAGATATAGATCATAACTGATTCTTGTGAACTTGTAAACAATAGCAGTCATATTATTACTTATATTAACACTATAATAAGCCCTCTCATGCTTTCTCTATCTACATCTTTCTTATCTGTTCTTCTCAATGTGTAGCTCCATGTAGCCATAAAGAAAGACAAAAGAAAACACCAAGATTAATGTACATAATATACATACATTAATGTACTTAAAACCCAACAGATAATATTGACAGCACACTGCTGCTGATAGCTAGATTTAATTTAAGAGATAGATGGGAGGGAGTGGTTGTTTGCTCAAGGTGTTAACCATAAATCAAGACCAGAAGTCAAGTAAGGTTCCATTTCTTATGTGAATCTTTGGTCTACTGGAATTTAGGACAGCACACTTTAGTCCCAAGGAATAACTGTCTTCATTATTATCGTTAGCAACTGGTAAATTAGGTCTGATTTCAAATATTTAATTACATTAATTAACAAATGAATTGGATGAGAGACAGCATTTTGCAAAAGGCTATGTTTTTTTAAATGGTTACAATTTTACTATAACTTCCATAAAAAAGGCATTATATTAATATATAACTAATGCTTTCATAACAAAGAATTAATGCATGCACTTATCCTTAGCAAATCAAGGAATAATATATAAGTTAATATATTATATACAAGTTTATACATTAAAAGTCAACTGAACTATTTATGAATAGCCATTAATAAAGGAAAGTTAGCTAGGTAACATCTTATTTACTCGTTATTTTAATTACTATCATAACTAGCAGTTACAAAAGTCTATTTGGAATCAGTCTAACTTATCTAAAATTCTAAGCTATATCTAAGGTAACCTTAATTAAGAGAACCCTTAATCCTAACCCTTTTGAATATTTGTTTTCAAGCACTACCAATTCTAAACTAAACCCTACCACAAGATATTATTATAAATAAAGATGAAGTAGAGATGTATAAGTAAAGATGTAGTATATCGTTACACTTGTGACCTGAACATTTCTTATTTGTGTGCAGAGAATATTACAGTATTATTATTATTATTATTATTAGTAGTAGTAGTAGTAGTAGTAGTCGTCATAGAAGCAGTATCTTAAATAATGTATAATAATAATGTATAATAATAGTTGAAATTGTACCTATGTGTGTTATTATATGCTAGACTCCATGGTCTGAGTTATTTGTTTCCAGTGTTAGAGAGGAACCTTCATGACCAAGTCTAACCCAGTATATTGTTCAAACAGGCATGATGCATAGCTAAGAATTTTGACTTTGTTTTTCCTTGAGAAGAGAATCAAAATTCGATTTTTTCCCCCTGTTAAACTACCAAAAATGTATTTGGACATGCCATAAATGCACAAGAAGCTTAGTTTTGTATGTCTATGAATTAACTGCCCACTGGCTATAACCAACTTTCAAATACTGTGAAGCAACTAGTAGCAACTAGTAAAGAAAAAAACACTGGGATTACTTCTAAGTTTTAGAAGGCTTAGGGGTATCCCTAGGCAGTTAGACAAAAACTATGACCTTCATGTTTTCTGTTAGCTTAAGTGTAAGAGGCTAACATTTAGCAAACACTTTTTGTTCAATTTAGAAAGTGTTCAAGAAACGTTTGATTAGGTTGGAGAGTTTTTCCTCAACCTAACTTGATGAAGAGCTGCAAAAGAGGGAAGATGATACAAGGTTGTAGCATCCAGGTTGAACAGAGGGAAGACAGAGGGTTGAACAAAGGATTGTGCTTGTTTGAACATATAGTACATCTGAAATCTGTCTGCAACTTATACTTTCTACTTTTCTGTCTACTCATATCAGTTGACATTCAAATGACCAATGGAAAGCTGTTAAATTGCAGAGTTTATTTGACTTTGAGAATGTCCACTGGCTGCCAGAGAAACCCATTATAAGTTAAACTTCATATTCTAAAAAATATGAAAGAGAAAAAGTAAAAATGTTCCTAATAAACGTAACATGGATGTTTACATGTAGGTATGTAACTGGGTTCTCAAAATGAGTTAGCTTTATTTGTGCACTGTATCTCATAAGAAATACTATATTGTCTAATTTGTTCATTCATTGAAGCATTCGTCCTCAGTAACTGCTTTATCCTGGTCAGTTTCGTGGAGCTTATCATGAACATGGATAGATGGAAGGAAGGATAGATGGATTTTAAAGGAATTTGAATTTTAGAATTTTTAGAGGGAGTGTGGTGTAGATCAGGGTGTAATAAGTGCCATGAGGTAGGCAGGCACCATCCTTTGTTGTCAAGTATCAGTGTTTTTAAATAAGACACAGACAGCTGCAGTAAGCCAATAGAAGGAATGCAACAATGGGGTGGTATGGGAGAAATTGGGGAGGTTGAAATATTTGTCTCTTCATTCTGGTTTGGTTGCAAGGGTTGGATGGCATACAGTGGCAGACTGTGGCAAGGGCAGAAACTTGCTCAGAGCAAGTTTTAGTAGTCAAGCACCTGAGGTCAAGGTGGTCAAGCACCTGACCTCTATGTGGATAAAAATGGCCATATCCTCCTGACGTTGTAAAGGAGATACCTGCATGACTGAATAAGGTTAGCAATATGAAGCATTTCCATCACAATTTGGCTTCACCTGCACATGATCCACTCTGATAATTATTTGGTAGTCCATAACTAGCCTAAGGTTGCATGTAGTGTCATATGGTGTGATTTGAGAGTTATCCATGGAGATCACAAATTCCTAACAGTGATGCATCTCTGGCACAGCTTACAAAATGATTGTTTAATTGGTGACAAGTAGAGCATAAGTGACCATTTCTCTCTGTGGTTCCTTTTATTAAAGACACAAGTATTGGGACAACACTGTCAATGTGGCAGAGCCTCTTTGTATTAACACAAAAGACCCTAAGAACATGGATAGCTTTCACTGAAAGAATGACCTTTCTTTGATATGTCTGCAGGCCTTTTGTCTTATCTGTGTGCAGGTAGTTTGGCTGACACAGACAATGACCACAGATGCTACAAGGATGTTCCCTTTTTTGCCTTGACTTTCTTCAGTGGTTTTTCCAGCAAAGATGGGGTGCTTAGAAATAGCATGTGTTTTATCTTTACAAACAGAGTAGAATGTGACTAATATTAGCGGTTTCTTGTGCTCCAGATTTGGAATTATTGGTGTAAACATTTGTGTTGAGGGTTCTACCTCTTCTCTGTGACCTCTTGGGGGTTATCAGTAATGGCAATGGTTGCAAGCTATCCAGTCTTCCTTTTGCAAGAATTCTGGGAAGCAGTTTAGATTTTAGAAGCAGAGAAGCAGTTTAGTTTAGTTCCTTGATGAGTCTAGTTCTTCTGCCACAATTTTGCTCCACCAGGACACAATCCAGTCGGGACATTTTTAAGCAGCTTGTGATTTTCCATACAGTCATTTTTGAAAACACTCATCAGACATGAGGAATAACTTCAACACAGCATTTTCTTCAAACTCTTGAAACTCTAAAAGTCATTTGTACCAATCTTGGGCCATTTCACAAGCTTGTCTCTGAAGGCCCTTTGCACAATAAATGGATTTCCATATCTCTCTTGTAGGGCTGTCTAGATACCCTGGTATACACCCTCTTAATTTCTGTAAAAGAATCATTCACAACCTTGCATACCACTGCAGCAAGGTTCTTTTTTTAAATAAAGCATCTTCTTGCTGACTAGATATCTTCAAGTCTAAATTTAAAGGAATTGCCGGTAAATGTAGTAGGCTTGCTATTGCTTGAGTTAGGCTAACTGTTTCCTGCATTTCTGTTGTTTAAGGGGATGCTTGCAGAGGCAGGAATGGCACAGAATTTGTATTTTATCAAGTTTGAAATTCATTGATAGGACATAAAAAGTAAATTCTGCCTCTTCATCAAAGCTAAAAAAAATATCCTTCAATATCACTGTATGCCTACAGCCAGGTTGCTGCTACCTTAACTTCCTTAAACTAAGCTTCAGTAGTGTCAATGGTGCTTTTGTTTCAGTTCTGCCTGCATTTCAGCTGAAAAAAAAAAACTGGAAAGTTTTTTATTTACCCATGCTAGTGAGAGCTAGGTCTAAGAAAATGAGTGCAAAATAAATTGGTAGGCTACAAATGCAGTTCAAATACCTGAAAAAGCAAAATACTAATCAAATGATTAGTTCATTCATTGGTTTTGGTTGGTTTAATGATTGGTGTGTTCTCTCAACAGAAATATTGTAAAACAAATGCAAAAATGTATAAATTAAATTATGAACTTGATTTTTTTTCTCAATATGCACAAGGGCCAATACTTCCTTTTTGACTCTACCCTCTATCTCTCAAGTTTGTCACTGGGGCTTCATCAATAGACTCAAGTTGCTTACTCACAAAAATCACATATCTTTGTAGTCAGTGTGACTCCTTTAGTGACATCTGACTTAGTATTATGGTTACACCAAATGGGTTCATAGTGCTACTTCATTGTCTAGATCTAAATCTCTTGTTGATTTTTGTAATGACATCTTGTGAATAAAATATTTTTAATATAGTCCAAGTTGGTGTTGCTGCCTGCTCCCAAAAGCTGCATGCCTTGTTGCAGGAAATGCCTTCTTATGTTTTATGGCTTCTTGATCACACATCAACTGGCCCTTCTCTAAACCTCTTTCACAGGAACTTGACCTGATCTGTTGTTTGTCTATGGGAAAACATTTTGTTTGAGTAATTAATGCATATTGTGTCTTAAAGTCATGCAATCCAGCTTTTCAAAATCAAAAATTAACAACACAATGTCAAATGTGTCACCATACAACTCCTTTGAATGTCAAAACCTTGAATTTTAAGCTTTTAAAATTTCCCACTTTTTCACATTATGAATAGTTTCCATTTATATGAAAACATTTCAGCTCTTAATTTGGAAGTTTGGAGCTTTTGTTGCTGTGTAATATTAAAACTTATGGAATAAAATGTATCTTATTACATAACGATCATGATAGTTGAACTTTGGAACTGGTAAACTTCAATCCTGTGTACAATGGGTATAGTAAATTTTTACTGTCTCTTATCTACCAAAGTGTCTGTAACATTAGCAAATTAAATGTGCTGTCAGATTCTGATCTTGCCAGAGAGCAGGGTACTGATTGACATCAACATATAAAATGTACAGAGTCTCTGAAGGGTGATTTAACTTTATTTTATCAATGCTGAATCCTCTCTTACACAATTCAAGACTTGCACAAGCATTGTGAAAACTGCAAATGAAAAAGCAGGATCAGGGAACAAATTTTTAGACTTTAGATTTTTTTTTTCTGTAATGATTGATGTTTGATTATATTTGATGATTGGATTGATGTGAAAGTGGATTAGATCAATCTGATTCTATATCAGCATTAAACTGACAGTTTAAATCTCTAGATAATGGATGTCCAATCTTATCCACTAATGGCTGGAGTGCATGCAGATTTTCATTCCAATAAACCAGGTGCAATATGTCATTCTACCTGACCAGGAATCAGCTGACCTTCATTTTCAAAACACAATCATCAAGAGTGGCTTCTACTTGGGTCAAATAAGACTGGACACCCCTGCTATATGACAAAACAAACAAACAAACAAACAAACAAGCAATTATGAATCAAGCACTCAAGCACACACTCATAACTGAGGGGACAAATAGGTGATGAGCAGAGTTTTCAGACAAACCAATGAATTTTGCTATGGTTGGGACATTTCATCCCATATAACAGATAACTATACATTTAAAAAGTTTACAAAGAGTTTCTGTTTGAATAAACATGTGAAGGTGTGTGCAGTATGAATGTGTATGAGAAAAGTCAACCGTGTGTCTTTCAGATCCCCTAAATCCTGCCCTGTCCTTGCTTCAAATACTGGGCACCATGTCCTTCCTGGCCTGAAAAAAAGGCATAGAGAGGCACAAAGATAAAAAGAAACCAAGAAAGGAGGCATACTTTGATCTGAATCCTCCCTGGTGCTGCTTTAGCCATACAAAATGATCCAGTCATGAGATCCAGTCTTTGAAGGCTAGCAGTTAGATGGGAAGGGAAGTCAGGCTACATCGCTTCTTTGTCTCTTTTCTTTTTTCTCCCCTCCATACTCATATACTTTCTTTTTATTACTGCTATTTGGTCTCAAACAGTTTGAAGGGATGACAGTCATTTTGTCAGCTAAAAATTTCAAAAAGTTCATATCAATGAGCTAGCAGACCTAAGCTCCCCAGTCTTTCAAGAAAAAAGTCATTATCAAGTTTATTTTTTGGCATCCACATTATTCCATTTACAATTAACAAATGTTTTAAAAATGATTATTTAAGATTTTTGTGAGAATGAGTGCAGCATCAGCAGTCAGCAATAAGAAAAACAGCATGGTATGAAGCAACAATGTGGGCTAACTGTAACAATCCCAGCACTATGGATTTACACAGCCAGTCAGTGATAGTTGGGTCAGATGATTACACAGAGTGACACATCCCATAGTTTTAATCTCTATATGGACTAATGTCTTTCAGCCCGTTTCAGTGACTCTTCCATTAAATTTAGGTGTCTTAGTGACTCAATCTCAAGTGTAATTAAATGTGAACGATGTGAATTATTATTAAATTGTTATTCACTAAAATGCACTTGTAGAAGAAACTAAGTTGACAGAATAAGAACACATTACATATTGTAGATGTTACGGGAGGGATTCCCAAGGTGGTACGTGGTAGGGGAACCTCTAGCCTGTTGGCTCTAAAGAACCTGATGTTTAAGGAACCAAGAAGCGTGAGCGAGTTAAATAAGATCGAGATGGGGTGCTTGTACAACCGGACTTGGCAATGACCTTGCCGAGGTGGGAATTAGAACCAGCACTCTCTGGCTCTTTGTTTGTGGGAATTAGCACACTGAGCTATAGCCCCTGTATGTCAAGCTGAAATGAAGGTCTGTCCCTCAATAAAGCTTTCGCTAACCAAATAATGAGAAGCGAGGATTTTGCTTTAAATAATAATATAATATAATATAATATAATATAATATAATATAATATATAATACATTATAATATATAATATAATATATAATATAATATATAATATATAATATAATACAATATATCCCCTTCCCCTTTCTTTTCAACCAAAATATATTACTTTTCTTTTCAACCAAAATATTTCTTCCGTTTTCTTTTAAACCCAAATATATCACTTTTTTCAACCAAAAACATTTCTTGCATTTCTTTTTAAAGCAAAATATATCTCTTTTCTTTTCAGCTCCGGTGGTGTGACGTGCAACATATAATGTCTGCGCGCCGAGCTGTGTAGCTTGGCATCTTTTAAGCACAGCTTACAGCTGCGGCGCGTCTCCCCGATCGTGGTCACGTGATCGTCACCTAGCGACAAAATTTACTCATCACGTACTGTTTCAGAGAAATCTTCAGTTTTGTCATGATTTTTTCTTATATTTGTATCCAAACATTTTTGTTCCCGTAAGTGACTTATCAACAACAGTTTGTGCAGCTTGGGCATGTCCAGGCATGGAATCAGGCCAGGTTGGAAGCTGTTCTGTGGAAGCTGACATCCTGGGCATGACTGGGCCGGATATTGAACTGTGCTCATCAGGTGATCCACATCTGATAACACAGTCAGAATTGAACAATTTGGTCAGAGATTTGGGTCTGTCAAAAGCAAAAGCTGAGCTGCTGGGTTCAAGACTGCAGGAATGGTGTTTGCTGTCACCAGGTACGAAATTTTCTGTGTTTCGAGGTCGACATCATCATGTAACCAAATTCTTTGCACAAGTCGACAGTCTCTGTTTCTGTTGTGACATTGAAGGATTACTCTCAGCCTTGGGTTGTGATCACAACAAGGAAGAGTGGCGTCTCTTCATTGATTCGTCAGCCTGAAAGCTGTTCTGCTACACAATGGCAATGTTGATCCTTCAGTACCTGTTGGCTATGCAGCACACATGAAAGAAACTTATGAGAATATGGAACTGTTGCTGAAACCAGGTAAAACTGGAATATCTGTGGAGATCTTAAAGTCGTTGCTCTGTTACTAGGACTGCAGCACAGCTATACAAAGTACTGTTGTTTCATCTGTGAATGGGACAGCCGTGCCAAAAAGTCGCACTATTCTCGACAGAACTTGCCAATCTGTAAAAAGTTAGTTCCAGGACAGAAAAAAGTGGCACATGAATCGCTTGTCGACCTGGCAAAGATATTTTTGCCTCCTCTTCACATAAAACTGGGACTCATGAAGAA
>JAQMYM010004281.1:0-14443 GCA_030014255.1 Parauchenoglanis ngamensis | reverse complement strand
CACACACACACACACACACACACACACACACACACACACACACACACACACACACACACACACACACACACTCCTTGAAATCAAATTAAAAACCTAAAGCCACTTATCCAATTCCTTTAGGTACATTATTAACCCTTTTTTTTTTTTTTTTTTTTGCATACACCTAATTCAACCCATGTACGACAGAGAAGACACTAATCTCTGCATTAAATTTGAGCTCGGTGACAGAACCACTGATATAAATAGAACCTGTTTGAATTCTCACCATGAGCAATTCACCCAAAACAAATTCCTTTCAGCTTTCTCACACTCTGTCAAGAATTTAATCATATTAAAGGAATCCACACTTTCACATAGTGACAAACAGGTGCGTACGCACACACAGACACATGAACACGCGCACACACCCTGTTTTATGTCTTGAACAATGGCAGTGATGCAGAACAGACATGATTAGTGAGGGTGTAGCTGTGACAGTAATGGCTGATAAAAGTAGTGCTTAAGGAGATGCTCAGTGCTGCGGTAATGTAGGATCCGTAAAGACAAGATGAAGTAGACAATTACAATGAGGTAGAAAGCAAAAGGACAAGACTATAAGGGTGTGGATGAAAGAAGTAGACAGTGCAGTTATTTACATGCGAGTGTAGTATGCCGAGATGTTAACCCCAATTTTCACCCAAGGGTGTCATTTGTATTTTTGTACAATTTTGGGACAAACTGGAACGCCAATTGCCTGACCTCACTAATGCTCTTGTTGCTCATTTGGACAAATCCCCACAGCCATGCTCCAGAATCTAGTGGATCAGAATCTTCTACCTCCCAAAAAAATTGAGGTAATTATACCAGAAAAATGAGGGACTAAATCTGGAATGATTCAGCAAGCATATATGAGTGTTATGGTCAGGTGTTCACGTACTTTTGACCAATAGTATACGCGTGGATTTTGGAATTGCTCTATGTTGAGCACGGAGGTCCTGGGTTCAAAATGGGTTTTGGTTCTCAGAAATGAATTGGAGAGACAGATATATTCACACGTTCATAAATAAATATAAAAATCCAACATGCGCTAAACGTCAGTCCTCGTGCATGATGTTCAATCCAACCTAAATGACTTGCACAAGATCTTCAAGGGCATCCAAGATTTATTTTGTATTGAAATTTTCCTTTAAAGTGGTCTTTCATCAACATTTTGGCCGATTTTCACTTTTCCTACATTACCCACACTGCTGTTCGACTTCCGTCTTATTGTGGGGACAATGGGATTTAAAGCTTGCTTCACCTCTTAAGAAAGATAAGACATCGATGCAGCAGCACTTTAGTCCTGTAGTCTGTCCTGCTCCCTTACCTCCTCATCTGTACACTCTGCTCAACAAGGTCACGTTCCAAATATTCAACTTTCATGCTAATACCGCCGTCTCGAAGACGAGCCGAGTTTCTACTATAACTCAAGAGCAGCGTTGCATTCTGAAAGTTTGAGCCCACTCATTGAGATACCATTGCTGTTAAAGAAATGTGTACAATGTAACATGTACTCAAACTTGCTCTGAAAGAACTGGTATCGATGCATCCCTGCTTACGACACATGAAACAGAACCACTGTGTACGTGCGTGCGTTCTTACAGTAACTCACCATTGTTGGCTTGCCTGATGCAGTCTTGGAAAACGGCAAGCCACTTCCTCTGCTCTTTCTCAGTCCTCATATTGAAGTAGTAATGGTGAGCGTAGGGGTGCCACAAGATCAGCAGAAAGGTAGAGGCGAATTTCAGAAATGGGGAATTTCCTGATTTTGCATTTGGGTCTAAAGTCCAAACAGAATATAGAACATATTAGGCTGGATAGCTAAAGGAAAGTGGTGGCTCAGTGACCTACTGATCAGAGAGGTGTGAGCTGAAATCCCAGCACTGCTAAGCTATCACCATTGTGCCCTTGGCTGCTCGGTTGTATCCTAACTCCATTGTAAGCCACTTTAGATAAAAGAGTCAGCCAAATAAGCAAATTTTGAGCCACTATTTCCAGCACTTCTTAGTCATGTCCCTATTCCATCACATCTACAACACCTGGTCACTGACTGTTGAATTAGCTCCAGTCCTGTTTGTGGTTTTCACGTACAGGGACATCCTTCTTTGTTTGTACATCATTCCCTGCTCTCTCCATCTTCTTTTGTTGTTAGAATGGCCTCTAAATGACTGAATAATTCTGATTCTATAAAGGCTTATAGTAGATAGATAGGGATAGCTTGCAGACAGATAATATTTAAGACAGATAATCTTAGCTAACTGTTAAGCCAATAGCAACGGGATAGAGCTAAATGTTTAGCTATCTAAGAGCAGAGAATTTGTTTTTCTGTTAAAGTCAGTCAGTCACCACAAAATGCTGAATTAGATTAGCAATTTTCACATTTTTGCATTCCTTCATACTTCCACAATATAGATAGAAGCTCAATAAACCTCTCCTTGTTATATAATACATAGTTCTGAAGCATATTTCCAAAAATATAATATGTAGTCCAAGTAAAGATGACAGAATGGATTGTAATAAAATGAACTGCTTTCCCCCCCCCCCCTTCATTTTTCAAACTTTTAAAACTGGTAAATTCAGTTCTTAAAGACAGATTAGTTTTGCCCTTAAGCGGCATTTTATACAAATGCATATGGCCTTATCATTTAGTGATGAAATAATATTTGTAGTATGCAGAATCTTTAGAATTTGTAATATGCAGAACTAGAATATTTAGTCACCTGTTGCCTCATTTGGATATTTCATCATCTTTTCAAATGACAATAAGAAGAAAATTAAACCTGTTTTGATTTATGGTTATGTGGTACCTGGGTTTAATCCATACAAATGGTTACATGGCCGTTTAGCCATATAAAACTAGTCTATTAAAACAATTCTATTACATTTGATTTTAAGCACTAATCCACCCAGCTCTGTTCAGGATCTATGGTACGCATATCAGCTTATGCTTTCCAATTCCAGCTACATATCTTCCTCATCCTTACTCTCCTCTCTTCCTGTACACTCATCCCTTACCAGGCAGACAGCTGTTCAGCAGGCCCATGTACTCATCCATGGAGGTCAGGGCTTTGTATCCAGCACAATTAATCATTCCTCTGGGATGCAGGCCTCTTTCATAGGCCTGAGGAGGAAGATGATAAAGTTTAGCTTCACACTGAAGCTGCCTGTTTTGCAAGCAAGAGTGTTATCTAGACTCCATGTAGCACTATAATACAATTATTGCTTCATCTTTGAAATATTTATGAATGAAATGCAGTTAAAAATGTACTTTCAAGCAACAATAAACAGAATAGATGCCAGTGCACTGTAGTCCAACCTGAAAGTGGAATTGTTTTGAAGAACATAAGCAGGAACACTACTAATAATTTTAGGTTAAGTGACCTCTAAAAACATATAAGCACATAAACGAATGAACTAATTTTTTTGTTTGACTTCGAAGTGTAAGAGTTTCCTCACCAGTCTGCTGTCGTAGAAGCTGATGTTGTAAGAGTCGGCCACGTATATGAAGCGGTTCCTCCATTTCTTATTCTCGTCCAAATACTGAAACAGGTCTCCAGAGAAAATTGACTTGTCCTGAAGTGGATCCTGAAACAAAAACAAAAAATATTCTTTCTTCACAATCTCATAGTAAATAAATGGGAAACAAATTCTGAAGATCAAAATAGCTGAAAAGGCCTGGATTTCTTTTCCCCAGGGTGGCCTATAATAAGAAATGGGCAGCAGGCCTGGTAGACAAATTGTATGCTTTGTACAATTTCTATGTGCTTTTGTTTATGTCTGGTGCTCAGAACCATGACTTGAGATGACGAACTGAGCAGATCTGCGTTATTGAATGTGGCTGTCTGTATGGCAACTCCTTGAACACTCATCGAGTGGCAAAGCCGACTGGCTTGAATGAGTTTAACACAGTGTAACTGTGTAACATTCAGGAATTGAAATCCGGCACCAATGGTATGTGTTTGCATAATGTGGCTAATAATTTTGCTGGACCATACTCTGATAATAAATCTGTTCTGGGATCATAAATCATGTTTTTTTAACCCTGGAAGAGATCCCATGCTGCAAAAAATTCAGAGATGTGTAGATATTACTACCGCACTGGGTTTCCTTTTCCTTAGGAAAAATTTTTTTTTTTAAAAATCCAGCCCACTTTTCCAAATTTCCCCCTAAGACTTTGCATGTTCAGTTGTCTTGCTTATTTAAACTCCAGTTAGCATCTCATTAAAATGGGAACATGAAATCTACTTTTGTAGGTCTGCAAGCCTTTAGAGTACTCCATAGCTTTCCAGACATCTTTCCATGAACTCTGTGTTACTATGAATAAACCACACACCCATAAAAACTTAAAGGAGGCCATAGTGCCGATTCCGTAATTCATGCATAGGGATTTAATTGTCCATATCACACAAAAAACAAACAAACAAAAAAAAAAAAACAGTTTGAACACACTCACCAGATCAGATCATAGAGTTATTGAGTTGCAAGGTATAATTTAAGCTTCAGAAATCACACCTAAGTGAACTCTTTTAGCTTATGGTGATGTCGGCATCATTGCTTGTGTATTAATGTTATTTGTTCTGGAGATTTAATTCATGTGTGAAACTTGCTCCACTTTCTCTCCACTAAATGACCAAAGATAAGAAGGACCGCAGAGCCATGTGGCTCTTATTGGGTTATTTTTATAGAGAGGGGGGAAAAAAAGCAACAAAAAAAACCCAGTAACAGCCAGATGAAGAATACCTAGCAACAAAATGTACTAGTTAATGTGGTGAAACTGGTTATTAGTTGTATCTGGTCTGAAGAAAACTCATTCATTCTAAACATAAGACTACTTTCTGTTTGGTCTTTTGATGAGATATAAAAACAAATGCATTATTACATTTATTTTACTGTATTGTATACATGTGGGGCATTTTCCAGTGTCCCGAATGATCAATGCCACATTCTTAATTTAAACTCTACACTAAAAATATGCAATATATTGAAAATATGTTTAAGCTTTCATTAATATTTAAGGTTATTTAATAATATATCATTAAATAGATGTATTCCCCCCCCTTTTCTTTAAAGAAACTAATTCAGGTTGATCTGATATCACTCCATCCTGTTAATCAAATCACACAGGAAATAACTGGCTATTAAAAATCTATTCAACGTCTGTTATTCTACCGTCACTGTTATATTCCACCTTGTTAGATCTGTGCTGCTTAACACAGTGGAATAAACACAACCTGAACATGTTGTTCTCGCATCAGTAATATATATGTATTCCGTGCTAGCATGATAAAGGCATTAATACATTTTTTGTTTTAAATTATCTAGAGATTTAAAAGGCACTGAATGCAAGGCGTGAAAGTGAAACCATAATCGGATATAAAGCGCCACGTAAAAAGTTTATACAAAGAATCTGACGTTACCTTGCGATGTAAGAGCTGGGACTGCACGTTCCCTCCTCCCTCGATCTCGAAGCGTACGCTGTTAAAAAGTGCCACTGCATACTGCTGTCCATACACCCTCCCAAACTCGGTCATCACCTTTCTGGTATGAGCTGGAATGCACACACGAACACACACACACGTCGTTTAGCAGGCTGAATAAGAACAAAAGTTGCAACCTGAACAAAAGCTGATGTTTTTGATCAGAATGCAGGTGTGTATGTTAGTGATTGCATATTGTAGGTAAAGAATATAAAGTGTGCATTCTTTTTATGATCCAGCCATTTATCTACAAATGTCTTTTTATAACAATTAGACAAAATAAGCCATGTGGTCCCTCAGACACGCTTCAAAGCATTTGTTTTGGCTGCACACAGAGTAGATCCGGAGTGTGACGGACATGGAGCGTGGAAGAGGGTCTATTGATGGTCATGCAGGCATTACAATGATGTGCGTCACATTCTGCAGGTGCGTGATCTTCAGATAGACTCTACATACTGGTCATCAATGCTTAAAAATATATATATATTCAGATAGAGCTGTTCTCATGTTCATGAACCTAAAAAAGACTTTGTCCTGTCTTCAGGAGATAAAACTAGACACAAGCAGATGAAGACACGAGTCAATACTGAACATGAGACATGATGGTGTTATTGTGTCACAATGTATACAAGCCAGTCACACTCCAGTATGCAAATGCAGGTCATGTACTTGAACACTGGCTTAACAAGCACAGGAAGTGGGTCATATTTAGGTTTGGGAACCAAAACTCAGATGCAAATTATAAAAAAAATGTATATAAAATTTTCTGCTTATCAGTTCTGTGATAACACTTCATTAAATAATTATATTGTTTATTAAAACAAACAGAAGGCTGCAAACAAAGGCTACACATCTGCAAGCTATCCAACAGCATGTGGCACAAGAACGGGACAATCTGTTGTGGTGGCTCGCTTCACTTACCTTGGCTAGCTCACAGTGGCCAGCTTGCAATGGCGCTCAGAAGGGATTTCACAATATAAGTCCCTGTGGCTCTCTCATCATGGCGCTAACGGGATTTCAAAATAAAACTTCCTGAGGCACACTAAGCATACCTCCAAACAGGATTTCAAAATAAAGTTGTTGTTTTTTTTTTTAAATCTTAATTTGATACGATAAATTATATATTAAAAGTGGTCTCAATTTTTTTTCCACTGCTATATTTATATGTATATAAATTTTCATTGCACTTGTTTACATTTTCAGATTAAAAAAAGTTCTTCAACACAATAACATGGCCGTCATTCGATTAAAGCTTTAAATGGTTATGTTTTCTTATCTGAACATTTGAGTTGACCTCTTTTTTTCTATTTTGGGATCAAAATGGGGGATTTATAAGAACTGGAATCAATAAGCAGAGTCAGAATCGAGAAAATTCAAATCCTAGTTATATGATTTTTTTTTAAAAACATGAATTTCTTGAGAAGGGTAAATGTGTAAATACGACTGTGCCTTTTCGGTTATCTTCACAACAAGCTCGCAATCATGATTGAAATTCTAAACCCAGGATACAGCAACGTGGCTAAAATACACTCCCACAAACAGTGTCAGGAGACGTATAAACCTGGGAAACATGGTTACGTCTCTAGGCAGTTAGTCAAAGTAATGCCTGAAGGGAGTAATAAACTAATATTTGCATGCTTAGTGAGTCTTATATAACTGTGAAAAGCAATATATATTCAAATACGGAGACGGCATGATTCCGCCTTGCTTGATGGGGTGCACTTCACTTCACAATTACTTGTAATGGCAGAAAAACAAGCATAAGCCTAAAATCTTTCCCCAAATTGCTGCAAAAATGTCTGTCTGGATAAGGCTCAGAGTCAAATCCTGGCTAGAGGGAATGTTCTAGTTTGCCAAAGGTGGACTGGTTAGCTGGTGTGTGTGTTGAACAGCAGGAAGGAATCGACTGTTAGCAGAGGAAGAGAAGGAAAGCTGTGTGTGTGTGTTGTGACTCATACAGAAACATCCTCCATCCTCAAATGCCATACACCAGTGCCTTATAGTGCACTAATTTAAACATTCCATTGTTATGTACCATGAACTTCCTGTCTGCTCAGGCCAGTCTGGCCATTCTCCTCTGATATCCCAACAACAAAGTGTTTCTCTCTACAGAACTTTTGTTTTTTGCACCATACCGGCTAAACTCTAGAGACTACCGAGATCACATTCTGTTCTCCATTCCTGATGTGAACATTTGATGTCAACATGAACATGTGGCATTAATGTCAGGTCTTTCTGACAACCTAAGGTCAAAACATCTGGAGGTGTTAATAACCTTTTTTTTTTTTTTTAATAACCGAATGAATCACTATATACACCCTCCATACCACTGCGCGTGGGTGTGTTGATTCAGCCGACCACTGCGTCATTACCTCTCTAAGGGATGCGCTTTAATAACAAATACGGACCTTCCAACATGTGCTCCCTCACGCGCTATTAATCTCACCGTAGAAAATGATGACTAACCTCCTCTCCCTCATACCTGAATTCTAAGTCAGCATAATTTCACTGGTTTGCTCTCACACACTGATTTAGCAAGTACCACGGCTATGTAAGGAAAGAGAGCAAGCAGGACTGACACACACACACAAAAACGCACGACAGAGAGCAACAACGCTTTAATAAAAAAATAGATCACGATTGTGTATCACAATGAATTCAGCCAACAGTACATGATCCTTTGAATTACAGTACAATTATTGTCACAATAAATGAGTAGATCTACTCTCAAAAATTTAATATCATTAACTTATGATGCCAAAAATTAATTTGAAAGAAAGACAGAAAATAAGGCAAATAGTAATTTAGCTCATAGCAGTTGCATACGTCATGTCACCATACCAGCTTCAGGGACACGCTCATACCTGCTCGCTCTCACTCTCGGTCTATAGGCATGCTGCTCTAATGAGTTCAGGTTATGAGGAAGGCCTGCAGGTCCCAGTCGGAATTTCCTGTGTAAAAAAGTGGCCCTGTAACCTACTGACCTAGCGTGCATCCAACCAAGCCATCCTTACAAACATAAAGCCCTGAAAATGTACTTCATGTCCCTCTGACTGAAATACATCTGCAATGTCAATTTCAACTAAAACCGCTTAAAAGTTTTAACATCGCGGTTATCGATGTCAAATTTCCAGCCACGGTTCTAGGCACACGTCTTCCTGAGGCATTCCTGGGATTCTTTCCAACCAATATAGGAATCACTTTGCGAGAATCACTTTTAAATGTTTAAACATCTAATTAAATGAGAAAGCATTTCTGAATGCTTTTTTTAAGCATCCTGGTCCTGCCTGCATAATTAGTCAATATAAAATTTTCCTAGATTAAGCAGTACATCTGTGCTAGAAGGTTTTACTCGGTTGACAACAAATGTTTGTGGAAGGAACTGTGTGCTATTTCTGACTTTACACCCAGACAGCAGACAGTTCTCAACACGTGACCAGCGGAGAACCCAGAAATCACAGCTTGGCCACATTCACTTTCCCATTTCCTGTGTCTCAGCATTCTCCAAGTTTCCATGCCAACACTATGGAGTTGGTATAATATGAACTGCGCAGCTACATCACTGACAGACTCCAATGTGTGAAACCTGAAGTTCTTGCCAATTTACCCCCTCAGTCAATAAGTCAGTAAAACATGCCTGTGCATGCAGGGGTTCAGGCCGACACCTGTGAGACTCGCCAGACATTAAACACACCACCCTGTAACGCATTATAACAAATTGGTTTTGAAATAAAGGAGATCACATTAGCATCAGTTCCAGTCAGCACAAAAGTACCAAGTTCCCTTTTAGGAAGTATATAGGATGCTGATGTTTTGCCCCAAGGAAAAGATTTTATATGTATTTTGAAGACTAAGAATTGTGGTATTATACATGATCTTAATTCAGTCCACTTTTAGATGCCAGATTAAAGGAAAAGTCCAACCCGAGTAACCTTTTTTTTATTTCTTCTTTCAACATTTGTTAAAATCATTTTTCTACATTACCCACAATGCTTTTTGACTGCCTACTGATAGCAGTGATGGTGGGATTTATGCCACCTTCCAATTTTATCGGAATTATTGCAAATACGAGCTGCCAACTTGGAAGTTGAACACAAACCCCACCTCAACTCGTAACTTCAAGTTGGGATCTTCAGAAATAATTTTGATACCCGAGTTCCCGACTTGGGATGACCTTCATCCTTTCAACACGGTGGAGAGGAGGACCGTTTCAGTAGTGAATGGTACATAATTACGTTTTTAACAATACAACTATCGTTAGCTGTTGCTTGTGTACATAATCTAATCTGCGATCTGTGTATATGTTACTTTGATCCATCCTTTTTGAGCATGCGTATTACGTAACCAAACTAAGAGTTCCCCAAGAAACAGGTGAGAAAGGATCTTGCGTCCGCCGTTTTTCATTTTGCTCCAACAACAAACCACTTGAACGTGACATAATCGTAATTCCGACTTCACAATCGGGTCGCAGGACGTTCCGACTAGCATGTAAAGGCAGCGTTAGTCTTCACTTCATCTCTGCCTGACAAGAGAGATGCAGCAGTGCTTTAGTACTTTAGTCTGGCCATAGATGCACCGAATTCTAGAACTTCCTTAAAACAAGTTCGAAAATAAATCGGATTTCTCACTATTATGACGTTGAACGTTATTGAAAATTTGTTTATCGTATTAAACACCATCGTCACTGCACTAGCAATGTCCTCCTGCGACAACCCACAAACTTGTCATTGGAATAACACAAATACAGCACCAACAGCAGAATCACTAAACATGACAAACATTTTGATATAAATATAAGGAATGTGCTTCAGGGTGGAGTTTTCCTTTAAGAACCTTGAAATTGACCACAAACAATTTCCTTTTAAAGGCCATTTGAAGTCCCAGACAGTAGACGTATGGACATTTCTGATCAACCTACATTGTGAATATTCCTGCTTCAGGACTTTTTTGAATGTCATGTTCCTTCATGTGAGTGAATTTACATTTATTCATCTACCAAAGGCTTTTTCTGAAAGGGATTAACAAGTGAGGCAAAATTCATTTCCACACAACGCAAGTATACAAGTGCAGAATTGAGCTTCTGTATAAACAAGAGAGGGAGTAGCAAATAAACACAATAGCTGGATTAAATACTAGGATAAATGAGTGCTAGGAAGATTAGTCACAAAGCAAAAGAGTCCAGCTACAGATTATAAGTAATTAGATATTGTTATTATAAACAATAATAATAAAGTAGTATGATTAATTGTGAAGACATGTTAATTAAAAAGACTGGCACATGGCAAAAAGGGATAAGAGTGATAATGCACTCGGATAGACAAACAGGTACGTCCAGGTTCAAAGAGAGAAGGTTGATGGTATTTTTGCAGCAATGGGGCAAGACATAACCGAACACAAAGCGATTATCAGACAGGATTAAAGGCGGCACTGGTGGTTAAACTCAAAGCTGGCCACTGATATGTGTTTAAAACTGAAATAATGGTACCAAAGTGTACTTTTCTTTTACTTATTGTAAAAAAAAAGGGCAGATCTGTTGTACCCGGGAAAGTGCTTGTGGTGTACTTTTTATTTTACCTTTAATTAGTAAAGCTTACCAATGTTATGCTAATTAGGTCACATTTAATTAAGAATGCTTACTAATGTTATGCTAATTAGTTTATCTTTAATTAGTAATGCTTCAGAGGTGCCAGCCGTCCTTAAAGGGCCGGCTCACCCTTCCCAGAATCCAATGCACTGTTTTTGTTTTCAAAGCACATAACTACATGCTAGCTCTCTGTGCAGAAAACCTCTCGTAGTGATTCCTTCGAAACCCATTTTGAATGTTTTCTTCATTCACATGCCATATGTAGAACCTCTGAACAACATACGCCTTATCTTCTCTTTCAGCCACCCATGAGATGGCCGAGGTTGGTTCAGGTCCATTACATACAGAATAACCATATGAAAATGGACCGAATCAGTCGAAAGAATTTAAACTATAGACACTTTAACAAAAGAAAAATCTTTAATTTCACATTACAATTTAAGACATATGGCCTAGGATGTTGCCAGATTTTGGAATATCCATGGCATCAAAAATGGCAACTTGCCACTTGGTGCAGAGGATTCTGGGAAGGGTGAGCCAGCCCCTTTAAGGTCCAATTACTTGTATGTACCTTCCATATTCAGGTTTCCAGGTTATAGATAAATACTGAAGGTACAGAAGACAAAAGCAATGAGAAAAAAACGTGCAGTTTGGTACCTTTATTTCTGGGATTGCAGTAAATTGATGGCATTTGATGGTACAGATGATATATATGGCCCAGAAACAGTATCCACCTCTGTGTGTGTGTGTGTCTTACTTGTAATTATCTGTCTCCTGCCTTGGTCCAGGTGAGTAGAAACTACATCCCCCATGGTGTAGAAATACTATAACCTAAAAAAAAATAAAAATAAAAAAATCCAGAGAAACTGGTCCTTGCAATAAAAGAAAAAATGGATTAATAGTGGGAACTATTCAAAAGCCTAAAATAAATCTGCTCGTTTTCTCCTCGGCGCCTTCCATGAGAACACACCAGACACTGCAGATCAACTCTATAAACTTCCACAGGTGTGTGATGAAATCCAGCCGAAATCAACAGCCTTTTCTTTCACTACAGAGAGGAATGGAAAAGGTAGAGTTGCTCATGCAGTGCACAAAAGTCCAGCTGAGCGCTCTGTCTCTCTCTCACTCTCATACACGCGCACTCTCCCTCTCCATGACAGTCCTGACCAGTCAAACGTGTTCCACAGGGTTGCCAGATATGTTCCACTAAGCTCACTCAAGTAGTTATTTAAATATCGTTCTCCATAAAGCAACACTCAAAGCAATCACAAATTAATTTTTGACAATTTCCAACAGACTCGCTCGCACAAAGGCAATCCGCGCAGTCTAAATGTTATAAGAAAGTGACTCAACTTTAATATGATTAATCTGGCAACCCTGTGGGTTAACCTGCGGCTGACTGGTGGGCGTGGCTTAGGGTTGTGGCGCAGAAAGCGGAAAGGGAACGCCCTCATTTTACCACACTGCTTTTTGTATTCATTTGTATAAAGTGTCTGCATGTTTAGAGTTGAAACATTTGGGAAAATGCCTGGATTTTTATACCAGCTGTCAAAATTGGACTACCTGGGAAAAGACATCATGAACAAATCGTTTATCTATTAAACGATTATTTAGGCTTATCAGAAATTAAAGTGACTCATAAGAGTTCACTGCATGGGTTAAGCAAAATTAGATTTAAAGATAAAGGCAGTCTATTCAGTTAGGTGGTATATAAACTTCAATGTGTAATTAAAGAAATTAATAATAAAAAAGAGGAGAACACGTTTTTGGGAAAATATGCTGCCCTCTGCTGGACAAATGTGGCAATTAAGACGCTACTGTTTAAAAAAAAAAAAGAAATTGTTATACCACAATCTAAAATATTTAATTATAAAGCGAATGAAGTTTAGCTTTTTACTAAATTCACCATGTTACATTTAAATTATTTTAATAATTATTATGTGTCAAAATAAACATTAAACATTTAACCATTACTGTACCATCCTATAAATACCTGGCTTTAGGGTGACTTTATATATTTGTTCATTCTTTCATGGGACAGCAGGTTAGAGCAGAAATCCATCCATCAGTGTCGTCAGAGAAGCAGGACAGAGAGGCAGTACTACTGCTATGGAAAGCCAAAGATATCCTAAACACATTAAAAACAACTGACGTCTTCTTGACATGCTGAAAGTTACTACATTCAGATCTGTCCACAGCCTACATTAAAGGCTGTAGAAAAGAGGCTTCTTTAAAATGAACATTTCATCATTGTAGATACTGTGAATGGGTGGCATGGTGGTGCAGTGGTTAGCACTGTCGTCTCAGTGTAACAAGTTTCTGGGCTCGAACCTGCCGGCTGACTGGGGTCTTTCTGTGTGGAGTTTGTATGTTTTCCCCGTGCCTGTGTGGGTTTCCTCTGGGTGCTCTGGCTTCCTCCAAAAGACATGCAAATTAGGTCAACTGGCTACTCTAAATTGCCCATAAGTGTGACCGTGAGTGTGAATGGTTGTTTGTCTCAGTGTGCGCCCTGTGATATATTGACGACCTGTCCAACCATTAAAGGATAAACAGTATAGATAATGGATTTATAGATATTGTGAATGTACTTACAATTCAGTTAGCAAGATGCTCAGAGATGTACTTTATAATAAAGAATGCAAAATCTTGCATTACTGGATACCATTTTTTCCAATAAATAAATTAGATTGCAGTGCTTAAATTCTGCACTTTAAATTCAAATGAAATATAGAATAGCAAAAATCAATCTAAAGAAATATGGAGCAGATATTGCATGGATCAGGCAAGAGTATGAGTCATAGAAGAGATTACGAAAATATTGTATTGATCTGCGTAGCTAGGGAACGGACTTAACAGACAGTATTAAGCAGTGGCCTCTTGACTGAATCCCATCCGCCAGCCAGCTCTTTCCAATCATCCCCAAACAACTATGGATAACGAAGATTAACACATCCCTCCTTCAAGACACGTGAAGCCAGCCAACCACATCATTGCAAATTGCTGCTACATTACAGGGCAATGTAACACACTTAGAGGAAAGCCCTGTCTCCCCTCTTCTGTATATATTAGCTCACAGGCGCCCTCAACTGGCTAGTGAGTAAGACAATTTTAAGTGATTAGGTTTGGTTTGTAGTACCGCTTCACATTACTACTTTTGACTCTGAATAGATGTTCTGAATTTGATGTGGGGAAATCAAATGCATACTTTTACGTTCATTGGTCTTTAAAAGTGCAATTGTCAATTTCCCCCGCTTATGGGTACAAAACCGGGGCGGTACGGTGGAGCAGTGGTTAGCACTGTCGCCTCACAGCAAGATGGTCCTGGGTTCGATCCCCGGGTCACCCAGGGTGCCTTTCTGTGTGG